>VZUI01040739.1:0-129612 GCA_013401135.1 Cettia cetti
TACATATACATATACATATACATATACATATACATATACATATACATATACATATACATATACATATACATATACATGCATATGTGTATATATATTTGAATTTGACTCTATTTAAAAACAGGTTATCAGAGCAGATGAGACCATTTCTGCCTATGTAATCTGATAACCTCTATGCTTTAGCTGTAGATTTCTGTAAATTTTGTTCCTTTTTGAACTATACAGGTTTGCAGAAAAATATCTAATTTTGTCTTGAATAAATTTTGGTAAAGTAGAATTGCAACAATTGCCGGTGAATTGCTCCAGCTAATTATCCTCATTACTAATAAACATGTGCCTTATTTGCTGTTTGTATCCAGCTGGTCAGGGCTTTTTTACAGTTTTGTCACACAGACAACTGTAACAATTGAATTAGTTTTCCTACGTACATGCACAAACCCTGTGCAAATCAGCCGTTGGCCTAAAAATCCAAACCCGTGTGTGCTTCTTGAATCAGTTGTTATCAAACATCATTCCCAGCCCCTTCATCTTTCTTGCAGCTGTTTCCTGAGTGCTCTTCTGTTTATCAAGAGCCTTCCTGAGTGGCAGTCAGCAAAGCTGCGCTTGCCGTGTCTGGGGTAGAAGTGACAGCGCGATTGAACAGTGCCAGCATTCGCTGCCTGTTCCAGGGCTGGGAGCTCACTCCCTGCAGCTCTGTGCTGGGAACTCCCCAAGTCTGGCTTCTTGCTGACAGCCTAGCCACCTTTCCAAAGGGACTGCTTTCCAAAGCAGGATCCTTGGGCTGTAAGGCTCACATTTATCTTCTTAGACACTAAAACATTCCAACTTGCCAAGCAGCCCACACCATTCCAGCAGTGAGCTCTGCTGTCCTCATTTGCTAAAAGCTGTAGCATTAGGAGGTGGTTGTTGATTGTGCCCTCCCTTGTTGCTAACAATGTATTAAAGAAAACAGAGCTGATATTCCTGAGAAACTCCTTCAGAATTGCACTTAGTAAAATATCCCCACTTCTATTGTGTGACTGGTTGTAGAGCCAGGTTTAATTCATTTGATGTGTTGTGGTAAGTCTCAGCTGCCATAGTTCCCTGATCAGCATGTCACATAATATCAAGGGAAGTGTGCAAGAGTCCAGTCCAGTGACACTGATATCTTTCAGGAGGCAAGGAAACTTTTGATCCCTTTAAAATAAAAATAAAATTAATTTGGCAAGTTCTATCTTCTGATAAACACTTGTTTGTTGGTACTAATAATATGATCCCCCTGTTTTTCTATTAATCAAGTCAGGCCTTACACTATTTTACTCAGGACTGATGCCTGGCTGGCAGGCCAGCATTTCTATTTAAAATATTGGCACAACATGAGCATCTCCCAGGCTCCTGGAAGTTCTCTCTGTGAACAGTTATCAGCAAGTCTCGTGTCAGCAGATCAGAGCACCCTCATCCAGCTTTTTTTACAGCCTGTGAAGTTCTGTCTAGGCCTCTTCAGCCTGGTCTGCTCCTGACAGCTCTATCCCAGTAGCTAATGAGGAGGCAGTATGCTGTCAGCACTGCTCTTATGTTAAAACAGACTGGAAAACAAAAATATTGCTTACAGAATGTTCACTGTCCTTCTGCTTGTTATCAACTTGTTTTATTTTTATATTCCAAGTTATCAAAATGGGTATCAATATCCTTCCTATGATAATAGTATGTTTTTTGTAGCCTCTTTCTCAGTAGGTGTCTTTCTAGACTGTTACCATTCTCTGACCCTTCTCTTGACAAAGTGGACTCATGATTGTTTCAGCTCTGTGAAACAGTCCCTGTTAAAACACCAAGCACTCAATGGCTGGATTCTGTTTGCATCCAAGAAAGATGACCCAAGTAAAAGCACACCTACACGAACCACAACCAACATTTAGTTATGTGGTCAGTTCCCTCTGCTGTCAAAAGTGAAGCCTAACTTAATCTCTTATTAGGATACAGGATTATTTGCACTAAGAAATAGAAACTGCTAATAATGTTCAGAGTTGCAGGTAACTTTGTAATTGGCAGCAAATATCCCTTTACTTAGTATCTATCTAATGTTTTTCTTTCCCTTATCTTTCCATTCTATAAGAGGTAAGTTCAAGTGTACCTACCCCTTACCCTATGCTACTTTATCTAGGCAGTGGATTGAGAACCTCATTCTTTCTCTTTCCTTTTAAGGCATGAATTATCTGAGAATAATTTGGATGTTCTTTCTCAAATTGCTCTTAAATTCCCTGATCCTGACTATATTCAAACTGTGATCCCTTCAAAGCATCTCACTACTGCCTGCAAGCACTGCTACCTTGGGTAGAAACCTAGTTCAGCTTTCTAAATTTGGAGCAGCACTTTGGTTTTGCTTTTCTTTTTCTATCTTTTTTATTTTAATGCTCATGGTAGGGAATTTGCTGCGATACACAAAGAGCTCTTTGACAGATGTTCTTGGTCTCTTTACAAGCTGGGCAGGGCAACCCAATAGTGAAGTAACCCCTGTTTTGTTTGATCAAGTGAATCAGTCACCAGTGTGACTGGAAACTGTTGAACTAAGTGCTGAACCACTAGGAACAACTTCTGGTTCCTTCCATCCTATCTACCTGGTTATCAAATCCTGTCCCACAGAATTGTAGGCAACCATTCAGTCCCAGGATGTAATTGCTGTAGAAGGCTGCATTCCCAATAACCATTGTAAACCAAATGGCTTCACTGTAAATGCTGAAAAGGCATGAAAATTACTCAGTGTGAAATAAAATAATCCCCTCTTCAGAAAGCCCAGATTGACCCTTTGGGTTAGGAGGTTATAGATGTACTTTGTTTAACTGAAAATGCTTCAGTCTGCTTAGAGCCTGATAAATTCAAGTGACCCTAATGATGTACTAACATAAAGCACATGATGTTACGAGGCTGGGCTTGCAACTTTCACAACAATGTCTGGGGCAATGAATGCTCACTACTAATTAGAGCTGCTAGAATTAATCCAGAATTTTCGAAGTTGCTGGAGGAAATTTGGTCTTGAAATGAGTTAAGTCAACTGGATTGAGTTAACCACACAGTGAGAGCTGTGCAGTTCCTGCCTCTTCCACTCTGTGTGACTGCATCTTTTACCTGTCCTCATGTGAGCAAAGCAAAGCAGTGGAACCATTTCTGTTAATGTTTTTGCAAGAATCCCCTTCTCATGGCTTGAACCCTTTTGTAAGATGCCAGGAAGCTGTTCATGAATTGGTAACTGCTGGGTCTGTCCTTATTGTTTTAGGATTCCTCTGCTCCCACATGGATCTGGCAGTCTCTTCCTAAAATGCTGGGGTAGTGCAAGAATGCTATTTCTGTAGCTATCCATTCCACACTGGGTTCTTAAATGCTAGTTAATCAGACCTCAAGTATTTGGCTCTTCTGAGAAGTGGGACTACAGGCCAAGATGCATCTTATCATCTGCAGAGTCTGACTCCTCCAGTGGGCGGAGGCAGAAGTTCAGAGTCTATGTCCTTCATTCAAATGGAACAAAACTTGCCAAAAATGTGGCATACTAGTAATTGTAGTCCCTGCTGGGACTTGAGGTGACACCACAAACTCCATTTGTTTGGAGCATTAAGATTCCTCTGAGTATAATGAAGACCAGGACTTCTAGAGATGGGTCATGGCATCCAACAAACCTGAATATCAAAGGCCATTTGCTAAGAAATCACAAAGGACAGTGGCAGTGTTCTCCTTCTGTACCAACTGCCTCTGGGAGTGGAGAGAACAGGGAAGAAGCATGCATGTTTGGAGTGCTTGGGGTTTTTCTGGTATGGGGCCTTTGTGGGTCTTTTCCCTTTAATTTGGTTTTGGTTGGCATGAGCTATTCTAAGCAAGGCAGCCTGGAACACTATACAAATGTTGTAAATGAAAAATTCACAAACAAATATTCCAGCATTTATGTAGGATTGTAGTGGAGGGTGAGAGCAGCTGTTTGTATTGTTGCAAAAGCTAAATGTTTTCATGGAAATACAGCTTCTTCTACATCCAATTTATCCTTTCAAGCACAACAGTGTGAGGATCAGAAAAGAACTGGTTCTGGGGATGCCAGCTTCTGTTCATAGATTTTTCTTTCGATTCACTGTCTTTGCCTCCATCATGTTTCTGTTGAATTCAAGGAAGTAAAACACTGCTACACTTTCAATATTAAGTCTAATTTGGCTTCTCAGAGATTTTAAAACTTCTGTGCATCTTGGGGCACTGTTTGTATCTTCTCTGCTTAATGAAATTGTTCTGGAGGTGCCATGGTCAGTGTCCAGAGCTCTCCTCAGTGAGACGTGTGCTATGTGAATGTGGAGGGAAATGGGTGATGACCAGAAGGTTATTCACCCCAATGAGCATTGAATGCATTAAACAGCAAGATCCAGAGGGTGGTCTCCAGAGGTGGTTTAGAGTAGAGAGCCTGTCTGGGAGAGTGACTGCTGGAAAACACGGACATAAGTGCTAATGCATATCTCCCTTCACTGCTTTGGGAGAGATGTTTGATCCTTGTCATGTCTCCCTGGTACAGCATCTCTCACAAGAAACCTCTGAGCTGGATGAGCTTGTAAATGCTACTGTGTAATATCAAGTGTCAGTAGCACAGGTTAATTCAGCTGAGAAATTTGTGAAGGAAAAAGAAGCCATGAGACAATCACAGGCATAATGGGAATGCAGGTGTGTAATTGCAGGGTTGATTCTTGTTCTGCAGAGCTGCAATCTGTTTGAAGCCCAAGAATGCACAGTGCTAGACACAGTTGTGTCATTGTCCTGTGTTTTGCCCTCACAGCCTTGATGACCACCTGAGGATATGACTTTTCATGGAATTTGGTCAGTTTAAGGCTTACATCTGGATAACCCAAAATCTATGGTCTGTGAGCCTGTGGTGGTATTCTGTGTAGCTCTGCTTTTCTTAAGCGAGAAGCTGTGTGTCTCTGTATGTCTGTGTTTGAGTCCTGATTTTGAATCAGATAAAGCAAAACACAGGAAAAGGACAATAATAGCATTGAGTCATAATTATTTACAGTTGAACATGTTAGACTGTTGTATGCAGTTTCTGCTCCTGATAATGGTAATGGCTACACTGGGGTACATTTTGGCAAAGCATTACTTCAGGGACACTCCAGCCTTTTGACAGGTCTGGTTTAGAGATTATTGTCACTTTCTGAAGACAAAAAAGTGGGGTTTTTTTCCCCCAAGTTTATTAACTGAAGAGGAAAACTAGATTTGAAACAAGCTAGGCTAATTTCCATTATTTCCAAAAGGGCAATGTGATATTCTCTTGATGGTCCAGTTCCCCAGCCTGTGTAAGGTCCAGCCTGTTTACCAACAGATATCACATCTGGGTTTTGCCTTCCACAGGTGGTCCAACTCTCCATTCTTCTCTGCAAACAGCCATGCTCCCTTGGGAGAGAAGGTGGGAGTCTGGTCATCAGCTTCCTGCAGGCCAGGAACAGCCCCTGGATCAGCTACTGCACTATGTCACTGAAGTTAATGTTGGTGCACTGGCAAATGTGGTTTTGTTTCCTCAAAGATAAGTTCTGTTGTCAAACAGAAGCACTGCTGCCCATACTGACCCTCTCTAGAACTCTGGAGATTAGGAAAAAATCAATAAGTGCAGACTAGGATAAACTAAAATAAACATTTTTAAACTTTTAAGATACAACAAAATACTGAAACGAAGAAAATAATCCCTGAAGGGATACACTCTGTTGACTGCCCTGGGAGAGAGCAGGGCTAGCAGGTGAGTCTGTTCTTTCCTCACCAAATAAGCAGCCAGATGCCTGCAAGTTCCCTCAGCACAGGACTGGTGCCTGGTTTGCTTTGGTCTCGCCAAGACAGTGTTGTGTTTGTGGCCACAGGGAGCAGACAGTGATGGGGAATGGGCTGAGGGGCTTTCAGAGACCAGAAGGCTGCTAATTCTCTCCATCCTACTGATGCCTGTTAGCTTGATTCTGCAGGAACTGACCATCTCTGGAGCAGAGATGACATGCATAATGTGGAAGAAGCAGGAAGATGAGCTAGTTGAGTTCAGAATTGCTTTTCAATGTATGCACATAGCTCTTGGTAGTGATCCCAGGAGATTCCTAGCTTTTAGACAAAACACAGTATCCCCAGTACCCAGGAGGATGCTGTCCATCTTTATCACCTGGGCTGTGTGGACACTCCTGTTTTGCAGTCACCATTTCAAGACTAGGTTGTTGTCATGTTCTTTCCTAGGGGCTGTTCTCATATCAGTCTGATGACTGAGGCAGGTGCAGAAAATGCATGCTTGGAAAGCAGAGTAAGAACTGGTATCTTCAGGGCTAGGACTTTAACCCACCTAGCCTGACCTCTTGTATCACCAAGTGACAGCCCATTCTCTCTGCAGGGAGTGCAAGAGCTCATTTGAATTCAATAATGCACTTTCTAGAAAGGCAATCAAACCTGGATCGGAGGACATAAAGGGATAGAGAATACATTCCTTCTTTAGTATTTTGTTCCAGAGGATAATCACTCTGTAACAAATGTGAACCAGATGATTCATTAGAATTTTTCTAACTGCAGCTCTCAGCATTGTTCTGGTTCTTGCTATGCCTTTCCCCCCTTGATTACAGCTCTTAAAACTGGCATTTTTCTCCCCATGTTAGAACTTGCACGGTGTAATCAACCTGCCTCTCAACACCCTGCAACAGCCAAGCCCAGCAATGTCTCTGAGCTAGAATCTTTGCTGTTCCTCTCACAAGCAGTTCAGTTATATGATTCATCCTGCAGCAAAGACTATTCTATTCCACTTTTTCCAGTTCCCTCTGCTTTCCCTTTACATAGATCTTGTGACATGGATGCACTGGCATTTCTGTGTTTGTCTGTGAGTCTTCCATGTAGAGCTGAAGGTGTTAGGGTTGGCTGCAAGACCCTGTGTGTCCACATAACTCACTGCCCAACCAATGTCTCTGTGGTTCTCTCTGAGCTGAAACTGCTCTCTGCATCAGAAATAAAGAGATGCTCTTGCATGCTCCTTCAGCTGGGTCCTGCATTGCTCCACGTTCAACAGCCATCAAAAGTCTGCCTGAACTTTGGAACATATTATGTTGACCTTTAATAGTAAGTTGGTGTTCAGGATTATTTTTTTTCTTTTCTTGGGGATATGCTGGATTGAGATTTGGAGAAGTCACTCCATAGTCTTTTTAGGTCGTTATTCTAATGTGCATTAAGCCACCATGGCTCCAGTGTTAGCTGTGTTTGTGTGCTTGATACTGGTTAAATGGAAAGAAAAAAGGAAATTAAACACCTGTTCCTTAAGAAAATTGTGCTTTCTTAGCTGCTTTCAGGAGAACCATCTGACTCAAAAGACTTAAGGTCTTTAATTTTACTATACCTTCTAATCTCATTGACATCTTCTGAAAATTATTCAGAATGAGCCTGGGGTAGACCAAGCAGTGAGGAAACAGTGAGAGTCTAATAGCAGAGAGTAGAATAGACTGTGGAGCAGACCATTTGTATCTGAGAGCTCCTGGATGCTTTGGCTGCTCTCTGTGGAGCTTCTTGAACCTGCAGTTCAGCTGTGCTTAGTGCCTGATATGTCTGCTATGTTAAAAAACCCATGAGTTTTGCTTGGTTGTTGTGAAGCCATTTCACTTATTTTTTCCTTTTTCTTATTTTCCTCCTTTTATATATATTTTTTTTCTTCTTCTTCTTTTCAGTTCTACTTTTTTTTTTTGTTGTTGTTGTTTTTTGTTTTTTGTTTGGTCGGTTGGTTTGTTTCTTATGTTTCCTTTTGGGCTATATAGCATGTGAGCACTGTCACTTAACCAAATTAAGTACACCACCAGAATTCTGAAATTACTGGGGACATGAATAAGCACTTTTGTCACTATAACTGTTCCCATGTAGTCACATCTGAACTGCAGATGCTGCTATGGAGCAAAAAATGATCGCCTAGACTTCAATAAGTCAACCTGAACATTATCATTAAACCAGATATGTTGGTACTGTTACTGAAATGAACTCTGGAACATCTGTGCAGACTCAATGCTAAAATGTCACCTCTCAGTATGTGGGAGTGCCAGCAGAAATGGTGTTTGCTCCTTTCCCCAGCGGTGTTGCACAAACAGCCCTGAATTGCAGCTGACTCACCAAAAAGAGCCCTTTTCTCTGCTACCATCTGGAGGGTTACGTTGCTGGTATCTCACCAGATTTCTGGCATAGTCCAAATCTGGTGTCATTGGTGGGCAGGGTGTGACACAGCCAGGTATGCTGAGCACACACACACGGGCTGTGCTGCAAGCAGCTCCACGTTCCTCAGAGAAAGGCAGTGAGGATTTGTTTAAATACCTGAAAGACAAAGGCTTTAATCACAACACATTTTCTTAGGTAAGATCAGCAAACTGAGAGAAATCTGAAATTGTAACATGCTGTTCTTGGACATGCATTGGCACCCCAGCAGTCTTTTTATTTCTCTGGTTTTAGCTACCTTTTGTAGTTTTATGACAGGTATGACAGGCTGGAGCCACTTTGGTTCTGAGCACTTCTCTTTGAAGATTCTCCTTTTGAAATTAAATGTTTCTTGGCCGTTCTTAGCTCAAAGGTGGAACTTTATAGGGAGCGGGATGGAACTGTTTGCAGTGGGGGGAACTCCAGAGCAATTTTATTTCCTTTGAAGATGTGTGTTGTTCCTGAAGCTACTTCTGTGCAGTAGGAAAATCATCTGGGGCCAAGCAGGAAGTTGTGAGGTCGGTGGCATATCCCAATGAGCCCTCACCCTGCATCACACTGTCCCTTCCTTGCCAGCCCGAGTGACTGCAGACAGCTCTGGGCACTCAGGATAGGCAAGGAGAACGTTTGTACAGATTTATTCCTAAAACCCACATCTGAGGGTGGGCCTGCACAGCCCACGTGGAGTTCATTGTTGGGTACAAGCTAGTTGTGCTGGAGTTATTGGTTTTGTTTGGTGGGTTTGTTGGTTTTTTTTTCCCAGCTACCTCCACACTTCCGCCCACCCGTGTGTTTGAAGTTCGTTGTGCAGTGCTGAAGAATAATAACGGTAGATAAAGGAAATTCATTACATGACCCACTGTGCTCGTGATGCGGGGTAGGTGAGACCCGGCCTCTCCCGGGCCGAGGGCGCGGCTGACGTGAGGGGGAACCTCATGGCGGGGCTGAGGTGAGCTGAGCGGGAATCCCCTCACAGCCGGGCTGAGGGCAGCGCCTGAGGGCCAAGCTGAGGCGGGCAGAGGGAAAACCTCCTCACGCCCGGGCAGGGCTGGGCTGAGGGGCGATCCCCTCAGGGCCGAGCTGAGGTTTCTGAGGAAGCGCCTATCATGGCCAGTCTGAGGCGGGCTGAGGGAGGACCCGCTCCCGGCAGGGCTGAGGGATTCCCTCAGGGCACCCGGGGGTGCTGAAGGGACACCCTCAGAGCCACACTGAAAGATGAGGAGCCAACCTGAAGCGACTGACGGACCTCTCGGGGCCGGTCTGAGGAGAGATGAGGGGGCGCCCTGAGGCGGGCAGAGGGGACACCCGTGCGGGCTGGTCCGTGCACGGCTGAAGGGCCGGCGAAGAGCACGGACGAGGCAGCACCTACAAGGGCCGGTTTAAGGGCGGCTGAGGAGCCGCCCTGCTGCGCCTCCCCGGGCCGGGCTCACGGACCCTCGGGGCCGCCCCGGCGGGCGGGGCAGGAGCAGAGCCCTCCCTGGGCCCCGCCCCCGCCGCCCCGGCCCCGCCCGGGCTGTCAGAGCCGGCCTGTCCCGGGCAGGCTCGGGGCGACCGCGGGATGCGGCGCTGAGCGCGCTCCGCTCGCTTGCTTCGTCCCTCTGTCCGTCCGTCCGTCGGTCACCCCGCCCGGGCTCCCGCACGCCGAGATTCCTTCCCGCAGCCCATGATGTGCCTGGAAAGCGACGGCTCCTCCGGCAGCAGCCCGGGCTGCGGCGGGCGGCTCCGAGCTGGCGACGAGGAGGAGGAGGAGGACGGCGAGCGGGGCTGCTGCGGCCGGGGCGCCGAGGGCGAGGTGCAGACCCTGTCGGGCAGGATGAACCCCCCGGCGGCCGGCAAGCACCTCGACCGCCCCGCCGCCCTCCGCAAGGCGCCGACCCTCGGCCGGGCCCGGGTAGCGGCCGCCGGCATCCTCAGTGTGGGCAACGTGCTCAACTACCTGGACCGGTACACGGTGGCAGGTGAGCGCACCCCGCGGCTGTGAGGGCATCCCCCGCTGCCCTTCCCGGGTGCGGTGCAGCCGCCGCTGTCCCCAGGGTTGTCCCGGGCTGGGGTCAGCGGGGCTCGCCCGCCGTGCCGGGGCTGGAGAGGGAGGGATGGCGTGAGGGATGCGGCGTGGCCGGTGCCCATTGTGCGACCCCTCCGGTATTGTTCTCTAGTTTGTCTGAATTTTATCGCAAACAAGAGGAGCGCCCTTTGTTTGTCTGGGCTCGATGGCGGTGCTCGGTGGGATTCGGGAGGGAGCGGTGTCTGCAGCGCGGTCGGAGCGGAGGGCGCTCGGCGAGGGTCGGGCTGATGGCAGACGCGTTATCGATCCCGGCACGGGGTGAACGCTGCGGGCGACAGGTGCAGCTGCGGCCGGAGAGACACAGCCTGCTGCCAAACGGGGGGAGACTGGCTTGCGAGCGCCCTGTGTCCTTGGGTGAAAATCGCAGCGAAGCAAATCCCCTTTGCTTTGTTTCTGCGGAGTGCGTCCAGCCTGGAACACCCGGCTGCCCTTCAGCCCTGTGCCAAGGAGGGTCCCTTCCCTGCAGAACTCCCGAGCAGGTGACAGCAGAGCTGGCAGGAGCGGGCGCAGGAGGAGCGGCTAGGCAGCTGCAGTGCACTTTGCAAAGCTCGGTTTTCTTGAGATAAAAACACTTAAAATCGTGTGCTGGTGGGTGTGTGACCACAGTACTGTGTGAACCACTATGTTCCTCAGTACTCACTACTACTGGGAAGCTCAGCTCCAAAGCAAATGTCTGTTTGGATGTTTACTGTGCCATCCCTAGAGAGGACTCCTTGTTTATTCTTGTCAGGCAATAACAGCAGGGAAGAAGATCATCACTGAACTTTTTCTAATTAGAAATGAAGTAGACTTGTTGGTAATCAACTGTCTCATGTCATTAGAATATAATACATATTCTCTGTTTGGCAATACTGATAATTTTATCTTCAGAGTTTACAAAGGGGTTTGTGCATGTATAAATTTTTCTCTATGCATATATATGTTTTAATCACTAGGACTCAATGTGGTGTTAAGCAAATCCGATATTTGTTTATACTACATTAAAATAATATATGTTTGTAGGGCAGTGATAGAGAGCAAGAGACATAAGTCTAAGTCACTGTTGTCAGAATAAGTTGGCCAGGTTGTATTTATTTTGTCTGGAGTAGGGAGATGGGGAGGATTAGAAGGAAAATTTAGCTGGCACCGTTGTGGCTTTTTGTTTTTCTTTTTAGATGTGGCTTGTTCCTTCAGGAAATATAAAAGCCAGCATTGGGAGATATTGAGTACTGGGCTGGTAGTCAGCCTGTTACAGAAGAAAGCTTGAAGATGCAAGATTAATCTGTTACTATTGAAGGAAATTGTAGTGTGCTCCCTTGCCCTCAAATAGGGACCTCTCTAAATAGAGTTTTACTACAAAGCACCTTTAATGCATGGGAAGTTTTCTTTTTAGGAAGCTATTCCCCCCTCCATGCAATATTTAAAAAAAAAAAATCACATCTGGTTTACCTATTTGCTCTAGCACTTCCACCAAGACCTTTGCAATCTGATTTTTCTGCCTGCAAGCACTGAAAGCATCTTTTCTGGAAAGGCTGGAAGGTGCCTGACCAAGCAGAAGATAAAAATGCCTGCCTACTGTAATGTGGCCTTGCCAAACCCAGTGCTGTGATTGCTGGTATTTCTAGGACAAGCTCTGGTACTGCTGTGCTCAATAACTGCCCTGTGGAACTTATCTCTTAACATTCAACTTGATATCAAAGGTTTAAGATCTCAGACATCAGACTTGCCTTTGGGGAAGGAATCAAACTTTGCATGGGCTTTTTGTCTTCTGTCAATTGGTATTTACTTTTCCAACTGGTGTTATATAAAGTGCTAATCTAATACATGAAATAATTTAAATCCAGTGTAATGGAAGAGCTGTGGTAATAAAAATTATATGTTTTGAGCTCAAAACTGACTTGATTATAAAGTCTTCTCTAAAAGTAATCTTTACTTTTGTATTTTGAGTCTTAGTACATACCACATGCTTATGTGATGTGCACTTGCAGATGAATCAAGCTAGCACTTTGAATATTCAGCTCATGTCTCAAGACAGGTAATAATTAGTAAATACAACTCTCCAGACCTTCAAAGTACATTTCAAATATGAATCGTTGCAGCAACGTAATAAGGGATTTTAACACCAGCCACATTCTGGCAGGGGAAGTAGCATCAGAAGTTATGATTTACCTAAGGCCAGTGGACTGTTGTGAGAACTGGAATTAATTTCTGGTTCCAGCTCTGTTTGAAACAAGTGTTAGAGGAGCAGCAGTACCAATGGAAACTGGTTCCTGAGTATTTGTCTCTAGGGAGATCCCTGCTGTGGATTCTCTGATGTCAAATAATAGTTGACCTTTGTCATTAGCCTTTCTCTTCTTGTCTTGCATCTACCCAACCATTTTTTTAAATGAAAGTGTTGGAAGCTTTGGGACTTCTTCCTGCTGTCAAATTTAGTTAAAGGCAGGTCAGTGGCCTCAGAAGCAATTAGCAGGCAGTCGACAGACAGACATAAGCAAACAGAGTTATCCAGCTGTATGGACACAATACTCCAACTACATCTTCTGTCTTACTTGAGAACTTGGTTGCAATCATTTTGGTCTTCCAAAAAGTGTAAGAAAATGCAAGCATATATTTAGTGTGGGGTGTGTATATATATATATATATATATATACACACACACACATACATATATATATATATATAAAACAAGTGTATGCAAGTATGTATTAGTTTACTGGGGGAAAAAAAATAATATACAGTTATTTCCAGATATAATTTCCTGAGTATCTTCCACTATTTTCTACCAAATCCTCACAGAAGCTGGATAGTATGTATCCAGTCAGTGCAAGAGCATCTTCTGTAATAGGAAGAACTAGGCTGGCCTGTCCTATAGCACATCTTGCCCTAAAAGCTTTTGCATTGTTACAAAGCAACAACAAATGTGTTACTTCTCAGTGTTTACACTCTGGGCACATAAACATTGTGTATAATGAGTTGGTTTTGGCTAATCTTTTTTTCAAGTGCAACACACAAGGAAGTAGCTGCCTGTTGCCCTGGTTTTGGTTTAATGGCTTCCCAGTATGGACTAAATGAGTTTATGATGGGATGTGCCTTTTTGGTATCTGGGACAGAGCTTGAGTGCAGTTTCCAAGATACAGGGCATACACAGCTTCACACCTGACACCAAGTTTGCAGCTTTTTTTGGGAATACAGGATGAAAATGGGCCTCCATTGAGGACTGGCCTGTTTCTTAAGGTTTAAGAATAAGTTCTTTCCAGTACTTAAAAATAAAGAGTCTGCACAGCAGTAGTGGGTATTTCAATAAGGTCCTTATGTTTACAAAGAGTTGGAAATTTCCAGTGCGTGTGGAGTATATTGGAATATATTGATATTTGGGAGAAGATGTCCCAGACAAAAAATACAAGTGCCTCTACTGTGGCTTTTATAAAGAAAAGATTGAAAACTCAATCAGTGCAGAGCATTACCAACTTGAAGGGAAATGATCTTCTGCAATTTTCTTAATAGGTCTTTGATCATACTGAAAACAGTTGCCCTGGAAAAAGCATTCTCTCAAAAGCTGTGGTATTTCACTCCTATTAGGATAGCAAACAAGTAAGGACAAGGGGAAAACAAAAGTAATGAAACCATTGTAGATTTCCTGTGAAACTGCAGGATTGCAGCCCTGCCATAATGCTGGGACATATCTTCTTCCTTAATGAAGTTTTGGGAAAAGTCATCTTGTCTTCAGAAGCTTGGAATGTGGTTTCACAATTATACCATGGGTGACCTTTTACTGTGCCTGCTGTTGACGATGAAAATAGTCTTGCTTCATTAGGGTGTCACCTCCACCTTCTAATTCAGATGCTACTTCCTGGCATTTCTGTAGTGCTTTAATTTAAAGGTAATGATTTAATTAAGCTGGAGAACTACCCAGCAAAGTAAATGAGTCTCACTATCCCACTAGAGAAGGGGAAACCAAGTTGCAGAACGTCAGTGTTTTGCCTGTGGTGATGGAGTTGGGGAAGAGCTCTGGCTGGTATCAGTTCATCCTTGAGGTTCTCCATCCCTGTCACACAGGACACATTCTCTGTGTGTTTTTGTCACAGACTTTGGTCTGCTGGTTTTGTCCTTTAAATGTCTGCAACTTGCTAATAACTGTATTTGTGTTAATTAGCCTCTCATTACAACACATAGTTGCAAATCAAATGCCATTCTTTGAAGATACATACATGCAAATGATCACTGAAAGTTGAAAGTCAAGTTTACAACTATGTAGTACAGACTCCAGCTGAAGGGTTAGGAAAGGTTCAGCACTAACTCTCAAGTGCAAAGCCATTCAAGAGGTTGTGAGCCAAAACTGCTTCTTTTTACTTGTGAGCTCACGTTCTGATAGTAACATAGTGCCCCACTGAGCGTCTCTTAGTGAACGTATCAGAGAATTCACATGCAATGGGATAAAAAGAGCCCCTTCTCCCCATGTAACAAGACTGTGCTCAGTGCTTATAGCTTCAGGGAGTGTTAAGAGGCAGTGCAAGCACCCAGGACAGAGCTCTGGAAGGAGTGTAATGCTGGAAAATATTAGAAAATAATACTGACAGAAAGCACTTGAGCCAGCAGTGCTGCCAGCTCACACGTGTGAGAGTTTGTGAAAGGATGGCAGTGTTTACTTGGGCAGCAGGGACCTGCTACTGACTCAAAATTCCACAGGTCCTGCTTTGGGAGCAGAAGTTAGGCTCGAGCCTCGTGCTCTGGAAAAGCAGGGGACAGAGAGTGCTCTGCAGCACAGGATGGGGGCTGTGCTGTGGCACCTTGTTCCCTGCAGTTCTGTTTTCCCTGTGTGTTGGGCTTCATTGCAAAGGCTGCTGCTTCCTGTTTGCTGCTTCTTATGCGAGCTGGCAGGATTTGTTCCAGAGTATTTTACATTTCAAGTGAATCTTATTATGTTTAATCATGGTATTTTTTTCTTCCTTGTGCTGTAGGTTTGCCAGATACTAACTATCT
Source organism: Cettia cetti (assembly GCA_013401135.1). Lineage (NCBI taxonomy): Eukaryota > Metazoa > Chordata > Aves > Passeriformes > Sylviidae > Cettia > Cettia cetti. Next base: position 15,203 of record VZUI01040739.1, read on the forward strand.
TTGTTATTATGTGCAGATTTTCCTGTTTGACTCTGAGATCCTCTTTCATGCATGTTGATTAATTTTATCCCCAAAGCATCCAAGTCACCACAGCCAGAGAATGTGGCCTTTATTACATGGAGTTAATATACTCATAAATATTGAGTGTGTTCTTAAGAATAATGTAATGATCTTATTATTCCCTTGATCTCTGTGACTGTCAATACCAGAAGCTTTGTGATAAAGCTTCTCTGGTCAAAAGTGTGGGAAATCTGAAATCATTCCTCCAGACTTTTCAAATACCATACCAAGCTGCAATAAGGTTAAATTCTATCACTCAACTTGTATAATAAATAGGAATAACTGAGAACATTTACTCTTCATTTTTTCTGGTACACTGTGCATGAGAAGCAAATAAGCTGCTGATGACATAGCATGGTGGGTTATAAATTTGGACAGATATTGTTAAAAACTGGTGACTTTTCCTGTAATACAAGATCCCACAGCTCTTGCTTGGTATTTCAATTGCTGAGGAACTTGTGGTTGAAAGGTGTTATAATGTATCACCTACATCAAATAAGGTTTGTAAAGGTCATAAGGTTCCTTATAACTATCAGGAAAAGCTCCTGGTACTGCTTCAGGAGATTCAATGGGAAACCTTGATTTTATTTGACAGATAAAAATTAGGAACCCCAGAGGGGTTTTTTAAATCAAAAAAAACTTTTTTTTTTTTTTTTTCCTGATAAAAAGCAGAACTCTTCTGAGTTGCTTGCTTGCATTATCTTTGCTTGATGTGTATTACAGACCAGGGCATTGATGTGCAGCTTCTATGGAACAAGGTGGTGCACCCAAAGTGCTTATAATCCACATCTGTCACCATATCTCCAAAATACATCAGAGAGCTGCAGGCCAAGGATGGAGAGTCAGGGGGACACAAGAGACAGCCCTGTGCAAGGGGCCCTGCAAGATGAGCAGATGGGGCTTTTTGGGAGGCAGTATAAGCCAAGGGCTGAGGAGGCATTTGAGGGAAGAAAAGGGCAGCTTTAGCAAGAGTTTACAAACAGCATCTTCCAAACATGGTGAGTGTCACAGGAGAAAGGATGAAGATGTCTGTTGGAAATGGATAAAGAAGGATGATGCCCTTCTGGCTGGGAGAGTTTTGTGGAAATTGGCACTATGGATGTAGGGTGATGAATGTTCTAGAAGAAATAATGTGTGTGCAAAATGAGTTTTACAAAGAGCCTGTGAGGTGCCTAAGGGGCCACGGAAGTTAATGGGAGCTGAGCAAAATGGGCTTGGGCTCAGAGCCCAGAGAGGTGTAAGTGAGGTGAACAACACCTCATGGTTTCCAGAGAAGCTTGAGTACAGATCTTGGCATGGACCTCTCCTGTAAATTGCATTTTTGGTGAACTGGTCTGAAATTCTTGGTCTGAAAATCAAGAGGCAAATCTGAGACAGGTAGGGGCAAAACAAGAGTAAAAAATAACCCCAAACAACCCAAACCAAACAACAATCCCCCAGTCATTACTGCTGAGTTCTGAACTCCTGGATGCCCCCTTTGACTTGGTGCTGTAGAACATCTCACCCTGCCATTCCTCGACTGGACCAGTACCCTACCTAGAACTGCTGAACTGCTGAGCACAGCAGGCAGTTTTGGTTTTTCTTTTCTTGACACATCTGTTCTCATTGTTATTTTTTGTGTGTTTTTGTCTGATGTAACCCAGCTATTTCTGTAGGGTTGCAGGGAAAGGAAGTGAAAGGGAGGGATCTAATATCCATGCTCCTGGTTTTACAACAGTATATAAAAATCAGGAGGATGAGAATGTAAGGGATCCTGGCTGACTGAAGGGATGTAGAATCCCTCCCACTCGTGGTCATGACTTTGGACCTGTCAGGAGTGGCTGAAGGTTTCCTTTGGGAGGCTCTTGAATGAGCTGTTCAGGATGCTCTGGTGGCTCTTTCCACTCTTCATGGTGCTGTGTGTTGCATGGAAGCCTCTGCACAAGGCATGGCTGGAACCACCACGTTATCTCTCACTCTATAAAATGACAGAGTAAGGGATGGAATTCTTCTGTCAGGCTGAACCTTCTAGCCAGCAGTGGAGCATGCAGTGAGAGCAACGTTGCTGCTCCCACCTATTCTGTGCTTCTGGTTTGGAGGGGATAAGTAGCAATTCTCCTCCAGAATTCATCTCCTGCCACAACTGAAACTATGGAGCAATTTTAGAGAAGGGAGAGAAATACAGAAGAAAAACTAGGCTTTATGCCTTGCCTGTCCTAAGTTCAGGCTTGAATAATATGAACATACCAGGGTTATGTTGTTGGTGAGCAATACTATCTCCCATAGAGATTTTTTGTTTGTTTCTTTGTTTTGGGTTTTTTGAAAATACATTTCTTATGCTTCTCCTGGTGTCCAGCAACTGCAGTAGTTGCTGGACTGCAGAAGAGCAGAGGGAAAAGATCAGTGTTTATCTGGAGAATAGCTGCAGTAACAGCTTGGAGCTTGGCTGGCAGAATAAGAGAACCCCATGCTGGAATGAAAATCCTTTCAGCCTTGGCATGTGATGATTTTTTTTTTTGTTGTTGTTGATTAATTTTTTTTTTTATTATTTATTTTAAGGCTGCCTTGAACCAAAACTGCAGTAATCCATCTTACTCCTCGTTTAGGCTTCTGCCAATAATTATGTAAATAACAGATCCCAGTTAATTATTTGTTTCATAGCTTCCTATTTTCTCTATTTGTATTAGTAACATGTCATTATTGTCTTAGAATACAGCTCTGTGTTCTTGGCAATATGGAAAACAACAGAAATGGGTGAACTGACAGTGGCAACAGGACTCGTGTCTGTGTGAAGTCTGCAGGGCCTGAATTAAACCTGGCTGAAGGTTGACTCTGATTCCCATGGCTGTCCTGGGATTTGCTGATCTGTGCTCTCTGCATATTCTCATTTCAGAGACCCTTCAGGAGGGTTTGCCAACAAAGCAGTATGGATCTGAGAGGGGGGCAGTGGGGGGGTCTTGCCCTGTTGTTGATTTGCAATTTTCACTTCTCTCTGCCTGACACGTTTGCATTTCATGATTTGTGCCTGTGTGGTGGTGATGACCTTGGAAGTTTTGCTTTTAATCTTGGCTTAGGCAGCTGCTTTAGTACAGCTTTCCTACCAGGTGGGCAGTTTGGGAAGTTCACAAATCACTGTGTGCTCTTGCTCTGTTCCTCTTCATTGAGACTTTTCATTTGAAAATGGGAGACTATGACAGGATTTCTTTTCTAATAATTTTGCATAAGTCTGTATTCTCATTTTCACATTGCCTTTAGTGTTGGGTGGTTTTTTCAACAGACTGGTGCTTGTAAACTTTGCTCCAGCCAGGCCCACTGGGGCTTGGCTGTCCCAAGCTGTAGGATGTAAATAATTTGATGTGACATCAGCTGACCAAGTGCCACTGCTGCCCAGGCTTCAGTCCCTGAGCAGGTTGGTGGATGAAATGTTGCTTATGGGATGCTGAATCAGAGCTGCTTAAGCACTTTGGGCCAGGCACTAATTTTGTGCAGTTTCAGGTGTGTTCTCAGTGCTAAATAATAATTAATACAGAATTGCAACACTATTAATAAATACCAACTGTGCAAACTATGCAATAAGGAGAAGTTATTTCTATTGCACCAGTGTGGCTCATAAAGAGGGGTCATTCTTGTGTTGGTGTGCTGAGCTATTAGAACTCAAATACTGCTGCAGTTAAACCAGTGTGAAAACATTTCTAATAGTCTTGTTATTTCCGTCTAGCAGCCAGAAATGCTGACTAACTTTCAGGATGACAATCTTTTATAAATTCAGGAAACAAAATACCCAAGGGCCACTGGTGACTGACAGCAACAGTGTTCTGATTAAAACTGACAGTTCCTGATCAGCTCCATCTTGGATGTGTTAGTTCCTTTTCTCATGGGAAAGAGAAGACAGAGGACAAAAAATTATTTAATGTAAAAGTATTAGGATATGAGACTTTTTCTTCTTCCTTTGCAATTTTTCAGGAATTTGTAACTCAGAAGAACCAAGCAAAGTACCCGAATAATAGTGCTTGGAAGGGCAAACATTAATCTCTCCATGATGACTTTCCTATAACAAGGTACAGAAAATGCCAAGTGTTGGCTTCTAGTCATTGATTTTTGACTGTAAGAACGATGTGCTGAGGTTCCTGAGCTTCTGATGATCAGTTAATATGTGGTGTTTGTGTGTTCTATTCCCAACTGGTATTAAGACAAGGAAAACTTTTTTTTTTCCTCTAAATGAGAGGAATTGTGGTGCTTTTGCTCATCTGCACTTATGTACAGACTGCACAAGCAATTGCTCAATCCCTAATGAGAAACCTTCAGTCACTGCTCAGCACATGAGGTTGTTGGGAGCCACTGGGCACTCAGCCACTGGTGCCCCACACAGTGAGTGCATCTCCTGCTCTCCTCCCTTGGCCTTCTCTGCAACAGCATTTCTTAGTCATTGAGGAAATAACCAACTTTATTTCCTTTACCTCTGTTTATTTAATCTCCTTTTTACACATATGGAGGTGCTGGATGCCCAGGAGCAGTTAGCAACACTGGCCCAGCATATGTTGCTGTGTGCTTTTCAGCTCTGGGGTGTACCTTGAACTGTACAGAAGCTGCAAACCAAATAAAATTAATGAGTTCTCTTCATTACTTCATCATAGCAGAGTCTTGGCAGATCTGCTGAGCTTTAGGGTCATTTGCTATTTCCTTCATGAAACATATTTTTTTAAGTAGTTGAAATTTTCACCTCTTACATGTTGGCATTTCCAGCTGGGGATAACTGAATGTTGCTCAGTTACTTTGTAAGCTGGGGCCAGTTTTGGAAGGTTGTGCACTGTTTTATATGTGCTTTAACACCCATGAAGGCAGACCTTCCATCACTTAAGTTTTGGGTTGTGATCTTAAGCTGCTGGAGTTGGGGGCATCAGAGAAATGGCACTTTTAGAAGCTAAAACACTTTTTCAAGTGAAGTTAAATTTATGTTTGTTCTTAAAGTTGTGTTGATATGCATGTGGTATTAAGGCACATTTTTAAGGTGCAGGGGGGGTACTTTATCTTACTACAAAGCTGCCAAAATGTTCAAGTTTTTGGACTGTGAATCAAGAGAGTTGCAACAGTTGCTGGAGAAAAGAGAGGTAAATCACTTTTGGTCTGCATTTCATTGTGCTTTTTAAACTTCTGTCTGGAAGAGGCCAAAATTAGTAATGCTTCTGTAGTCATATTACGTTCAAAAATATGTCATGGTTTAAATGTCAAACTGCACCTTATTGCAAGCTTACATTTGCCTCTCAAGTGTGCATTTAAATCATGTGCATTGCTGAAAGCCACTTAACAAGAATAAATTAGAAGTGGAGCTGATGTTTGAATAAAACCAGAAGTTATGTGAGTGGCTGGGGAAAGGTGTCTCTTTGTAAGCACGTGCAATAAAATCTGAATCAGGATTTAACATTTTTGGTTGAAATATTTAGTCAAGCTCTATTATACCATCCCTTCTCGTCTTCTTCGTGAATGGGAAATACGTTCATCACCATTTGGAAATTACTGGGCTTTGTAACCTGATGATGTTTGGTTTTATTCACTCAAACTTGTGCAACTGAAGCACAAACCACTTCAGTCCTGAGTGGGAGAGATTTCCTGGGCCATTGTTACCTGTAGAAGAGGTTTGTGCACAGCATGAGCTGTGGGAGAGCTGGGATTGTCCAGGCACTCAGAGATGTTCTCCCTGTGCTCCCTGTCCAGAGACTGCCAGGAAACAACAGGCAGGCTCAGCCATGGTGTGGACACCACTAGTTACAAGATTTGTATCACTCGTCTGATAATTAAGATGTTTGTAAATTCTATTAATCACCCTTTTGGCTGGCAAGTCCTCTATGTTTCAATGCTTCAGTTCTCTGTAGATTAAAACAAATGCATAAAACTTTTTGCTTTAATGAAGAAAGCTGTTATGAAGAAAATTTATTGTCATATCATATCATATATTATATCATATTTTGTTTTATTTCTCCACTGTTTTCAGATGTTTCTTTTATTCTGCAGGAGCAAGGTTTTGGTGGGTTTTTTTGATCAATGCCTTTGACATAATATAGGAGATCCCTGTTTGCAGCTTCTATTCAAACATGTGGACTCCAGTTGTCTCTGCTAGTATTGAGTCATCAAAACAGGAGAACTAAAATACAAATCTTACAGTCATGCAGGAAGTTTCTATTTAAAAAAAATAGGTTTATAAGTATGGTGTTTCTAAAATATATTGGCTCCTTTGTAATTACACACTTTAGATATTAATACATATAATTATGAAAGTATAATTAGCTCTGGAAGGTAGTGTCATAACAATTTTAAGGTAGATTTAAAAATATCTTGTATCTAAATATCCCAACAAGAGCAATTTTTCTTCTTTAGTGATATTCTTGGGCTTAGTCTGAGGACCTGATCCTAGACTCTGGGTTTTTTGCTTTTTTTTTTTCCCTTTTAACCCAGAATTCAATAGAGACTGAATTGTTCTGTCTTTTAAAGGAGCAGTCCCAGGGTTCTTCTGTAAGATTTCAGAGCTAGAGGGAGGCAAGAGCACACTTTGGATAATTTTAGGTTAGAGATTACTGTTACAAAAGTCTCTTGGCAGTTCTTAAAAGGCCAGGTAGTAAAAGCCTTGGTTGGTGGAGAGCTGAAAGGATGTGGCAGCCACAAGCGTTGGGGACGCAGTGTCACCGTGTGTGCCAGGGGTGTTGGCACCGCGGCTCCAGCCCCTCCTGCTCCGGACCCGTGTCCCTTAACAGATTGCTTTCCCCTTAATCCAGAGGAGCGTCTTCGCAGTCCAAATTGCTCTGCGGCATGTGGTTTGCTGAGGGGAGAGCAAGGCATTTTCTGTCTCGCAGAGGCTCGTGCCGTGTCAGCTGCCTGGTGCTCCTGTCGTTTCACGGGATGCTGCTCGGAGCCCTGTGCCGGGACCGCAGCTGCGGGCACCCCGTGCCTTCCGCCGGGTGCCCAGAGGGTCCTGGCTCCTGCCTTTGCGGCCCTCCCCTCCCTCTCTCCCTGCCCCCGGCTCTCACTTGTGTGTAATCAAATTAAGCAGCGGCAGCAGCCGCAGCAGAGAAGAGCAGCTCTGTTTGAAGCTGTCCCTGCAGAATGTGCACACAGATTTCATCGCCTGCACCTGCCGTGTCTGGCTGCTGCTGTGACCTCGTGCGCCAGCAGCCTGTACTGATAAGCGTTCCCTGTTCCTTCCATCCCAATTAATACTTTTGAGGACACTTAATTCCTTGCCAGCTTTGTAAAGCTTGTCTTTGTCCATAAACACTCTGCATTATTTTTGTAAAGGTCCAGTAGAAGAGTGCTTTCAGAACATACAATGAAAGCTAGAGCAGGCAGTGTTAGGAGGTTTCTGTTAAACACATAAAGGCAGCACTTGCTGGGCAGTGATAGCTGTGAGGATGCTGTGTCATTCGAGCTGGAGCAGTCGCTCATGCAACACTGCAGACTTCTCTTTGAAACCCTTTGTAGGTCGGTAAAGGCTTTCTTGCTGTTTCTATTGAGATCCTTGGGCATTGTGCCTTCCCTGGAGCACAAGGCTGCTGCCCTCTCCCTGTGCAGCACCCAGTGCCAGCCACAGCAGCTGCCATCTGGGCAGGGTGGAGGTGCAGCAGCACATGAGTGTGGAACAGGCACCAGGCTGTGAGACTTGCCAGGGCTCTGCAAGTCCTTCCTCTGTGCTCTTCCCTGCCTGATGAACTCCTAACCAGGCTAAAACCACCACCTCCATCACTACCCACAGGGTGTTTCCTGATGTCACAAAGTCACCTCATTCAAATGTTTTATGTATCAAGGTACTGACTCGTTCCAATCCAGAATTTTTGGTTCCATACAGATGTGTATCCACTCCCTTTGTACCACTGAAGCCCAGTGAGACAGGATGAGCACAGGGAGTCCTTATGAGAGCCCTGCTTAGACTAAGCACTAAACAGTGGGGGTTGGCCTCCTTTGGGGTTCATTCCTGCAGCCCTCCCACTGAGGATAGCTTCTCATGTGATGGATAATTTTCATTTGTGCAGCAGATGATGCACATCCCGTGAGTGAGTGTTACAGGTGGCAGTGCCCATGGAAGGGTGGCTCTCTACTGGAATTGGAGAAGATTAGTGGAACTGAACAGGGTGCAGCCTTCCTCGTTGATTCTGCTGTTGCACTGTTTAAAACATGATAATCTTTTTAGCTGCTCAGTCTCTCCCATTGGTAATTGCTAAATGTAGTTGCTTAAGTATAAGCAAGCTCAAACAATGGAAAATATATGAAATATGAACCCTTTCTTTGTGCTGGGGTGGGAACATTTATCTCGCTGTGGTGAGGAATGTTCACCTCACGTTTCCTAACATTGTGTTCAGCAGATGAGCTGTTTCCTCCTTCTCCTTCAGGTTTTGGTCTCTCCATTGGGGACAGGGCTGAGGCCATGCTTAGATGGGCTGTTAGAGTAATTATCCAAATGAACAGGCATGGCTTTAAAGATGCTGTTGTGTGATTTTATTGTTATTGAGTGGAGCCTGTGGAAGTTGGCTTGGTTCTTGTTTTGTTTTTCCATAGTTCAGTCTATTGACATGTAGATGAGTGAGAGTCACTTTGGGAAAGAGCTGCCTTTTGACTCTAGTAGTCCCCAGTTGGGAGAAGACTGAAAGAATGCAAGGGAACCTGAAAAAAATCCCAGAGCTGATAGCCTCCAGTCAAGCAGCATGTTTGCAAAGATGATGGAAAAATGGCTGAGGGAAACCTCCTTGTACAGACATGGGCATAATTTTACACATCCTAAGGTAAAGAGAGTAAATGATGGAGAAACATAGTTCTTAAACAGTCTCAGCCCGATTTCATGGAAACTTGAACAACAAAATATATACAAACACTCATTTTTTCTTAAAAAAAAGCTCTTAAAATAGAGATGAGGTTAAAAGAAGACTGTGTCTAATTTTGTTTGTCGCTTCTGGTGACTTGAATTCCTCACAAATTGCTGGTTTGTCTGCAGATCTGTAATTCCCGCATGCTGTAATTTTGCCTTTAGAAATGTTGGCCATGGGCAGCTCTCTCTTTCTGACCTGGAATTCTGAACAGTTTTTGAAGACTTTTGAACACTCTTCAGCATGGTTTTTCTCTGTTTGGTGGAGGCTCCTGCCTTGCAGGGAGGATGGGCAGCTCTGGGTTTGCCCTGGGGGGCAGTGAGGATGAGCATGGTGCAGGAGCTGCCTGCTGTGAGTGCTGAGGCAGCCCCTGGGTTGTGTGTCAGCTGTGAAGTTTGTACCCTTGGGAAAGCAGTGGAAGCATCCAGCAGAGGGGTGTGTTGGAGAAACAGCCTGTCCTCTTCTGCAGTACTTCAATATCTGAGATCAAGATGCAATGGGAACAATTCTGAGGCATTTCTTATGGAAAATCCCAGAATTTCCCAAATAATGTGCCCTGCTCTTTAATTCCTATCAGCTGCTGGAAGGATCAGCTACTGCTATGAGCCTTTGGCTGGTTTGAAATCATTAGCCACATGCTTTGAGGTCCAGCTAGCACCCAGTCTCTTCAGTTTATGCCATATGTTTAACTGTTATGTCATAAACTGAAAGAATAGACCATTTTTTTATCTAATCTCAGAACTTGAAATGCTGAGATGAAAGAAGAGATGGATATAGGTTGCACTTTGATCTGGTTTTCATAATTTCAGTTGGGTTTCACTTGGTTTTGTTGGTTTTGGCTGGGTTTTTTTTTGTTGTTGTTGGTTTTTTGTTGGTTTGTTTGTTTTTTGGTTTTTTTGGTTGGGTTTCAGGTTTTTTTAGGAGTCCAAAGAAATTTAACCTTACTCTTTGTTGTTTGTTTTTTACATCAGTTTTATCCTCTTGGCATCTCCTGTTGTTATGACTGTTAGTACTCTCATAGCCTTAGTATGGATCTCTCAAGTAAGAGGACATGACAAGTAAATGCAATTAACCAACTATTCAGCTCTCCAGGGGCTTCTGAGGTAACTGAAGCTGTGGATGGAGGTCAGTCTCAAAGTACAAAGATACTTTCAACTTTTGGTATTTTTACTTTTCTGCTCAGCTCTAAAATTCACTGAAGTCTTGATGCTTACTGAAGGCTCTTTGGTTATACAGTAATTATGAACTGTTTCCATTTACACTTAGCAATTGCAGTTAAGGGCATTTTTGTGCTGGTTATGTCAGGAGACTGGAGCTCTGCTTAGCACAGAAATCTCCTGTGCCACAGCTGTAGGCATGGATTCCTTCACTGGAATTTCCTTACCTCAATCCCTCTGCCCTTGGCAGTGATAAGGTTGACCATCTTCATCTGCTACTCAACAAACTAATGGGGTTTTATGTTGATTAATATGAAGCAGAATATGGGCCTGCAGTGTTCTCTTGAGCAGGCCCAGGGATGGAGAGAAGGCAAAACCACATGCTGAAATTTCATGAAAGAGGAGTGTGTAATTTAAGCAAAATGCTTTACTTGATAGGCTGCAAGCATCTATTTCTCAAACGTGCTGTGAAATGTTAGTAGTGGGTTTCTATAGAGGCATTTAATTGTGAAAGAGGAATGTTTATTTTGGGTCGAAAAGTTTCAGAAAGGAAAGGATATGCATTTCTTGATCAAAGTTGAGTAATGTCAAGTTTGGAAGGAAAATAGCTGGGCTCAAGTCTCTTCATGTTAGTGTGAATACAGGGCAGTTGCAGAGTGTTTATATTGTACAACTGAGATCAGATTTTACTACTTTATTTTCCTGTGTTTAGAATAAATGGGCAAAGGGACAGAGAGCTCAGGTTTGGGTTTGGGCACTGCCGTGAAGTGTTGCTGTTAGTGCTACCACAGAGCCCACTGGGGCAGATCCTATTGCAGAAGTCTCTGTGCTCTTCAGCTGCTGCATCCTGCAGTGGTGCTGGCAGCAGGACAGCAAGGAGAAAAAGGAGAGAGGGGAGGATCAGCCACACCAGGGTCCTTCAGCAGGCACACATGGTATTCCATGTATTCCCTGGTGACCCTTCTTCCAGGGAGACCATTCTTCAGCCCTGCTGTATGCCCTGGGGTCGCTAAGCACAGCCTCTCTGGCTTTGCTTTCCCACCTAGCACAGCCTCTCTGGCACATCAAAACTCCTCCCAAATAATCAGTACTCGCAGTGGCCCTGTCAGTTAGTTGTTTATCACTAACATTGTAGCGTTGGTGATGATGCTGATGTCTGCCTTGTGCTTGGAAACTGGGAACAGCAACCAGGAGTCGATCCTGAAATGGCTTCTCAGAGAAATGGAGGTGTCTGTCATCTACCTGATCCAGTTCTTTCCAGGCTGCTAGAAAAGCACTGCTGCTCACCTCCTGTTATTTGGCTGGGCCTTCCAGTGCTCCTGCAAATGAATAGGCAGCTAATTTGTGAATGAGTTGACTTGCATGCCTAATTTCCTTTCACACCCCTTGTTTGCAGCTGATGGAAGTGTGCATTAAACCAGGAAGCTTTCCCTGCTTATTTTGAGGGTGTGTGTGTGTGTGTGTGTGTGTGTGTGTGTGTGTGTGTGTGTGTGTGTGTGTGTGTGTGTGAAAGGGAGAAGGAGGGCAAGGGCTGTAAGTAAAAATAAGTTGATGGAGTTTTTTTAAATACCTGCTCTGTGATAGAAATTGATGTGTTTCAGAACATATCAGTGGTATAAAGGACTTGAAGAGGAAATTGATGCAACTCAGAACACTTCAGGAACCAGCCTGTATCTAGCTGGAGCAATGGAGGTGAGGATTAGGACATGCTTCAGCTGAAATAATGTGTTTGCTCATTTCTGAAGGCTTTCTGAAGGAATATTTGTAGGCAGGAGTATTGTCAATTTAAGGCAAATCAATCATTGTTTTCTGCAGGGAGGGGAAGGTAATGCAATAACCTACATCATCCTTTCTCTTCCCTTTCCCTTCCAGGTGATTCTGCTCCCTCTTTACTCTGGGCATGGCCACACAAGTAGTTGCTTTGGCAGGTGACTTGGGGAGCAGCAGTAAGAGGATCAGGGCAGGGCAGGTTTCTGGGAATAAGCAGCTGATAAGCAAAGCACTGGGACACGGTGCTGATGGGATAAGGAAGATTAGGCAATTAAATTTTTGTGGAGGCAAAACCCCAGACAACATCCTTAAGGCATGGTAGTATTTTGTTAACAAAGCAAAGGGCTGAGGATTTTATTTACTTGTAGTTCTATGGACACAGAGTTTGTTTTGCAGCAGTTATATTAAAAAAATGAGCCCTGAGTTGATCAGCATAGAATCATAGATTCATTTGTGTTTGGAAAAATCTCCAAGATTGAGTCCAGCCATTCCCCCAGCACTGCCACGGCCACCAGTAACCCATGTCCCCAAGTGCCATATCCCCACATCTGTTAAATCCCTCCAGGCATGGGGACTCCACCATGCCCTGGGCAGCTGCCAGGGCTGGACAACCTTTTCTGTGAAGACATTTTCCTGATATCCAACCTAAAACTCTGGATACCTGTCAGAGGGACAGAAATTATGCATTGTTTTCTTGTATTTTCCTTTCATTTGTGTCTTTATTAATTTATAGCCCTTATGTCTGAGCAGGATTGTTGTGTCAGGAATCATCATTTTTCTGTTTGCAAAAAAAAAAAAATATGGTGCTGATGTCTGATGGAAATTTACACCCTACAGATAACAATTGCCACAACTGTGGCCACAATAATGAGTAGACCTTTCAATTTTGCTATGAAACTTAGAGATAAATAGGCTTTGGATGTGACAGATTTGTATTCTGGATTTGGAGCCTGTTTTTTTCCTGTTTGGGGGAGTTTTTGTACAACCATGTGGGTTTGTAGAGCTTAGTCTTAAAGCATTCAGTAACAGCTTTTTTAAGGAGAATGCCAAATCTCACAGGAGATGGCATTTCTTAAATCCTACTTCTCTAAAAATTTGGGCTGATTCTGTAAGTGTTTCCTTGGAAAGCCATGGCATGAGGCAGAGCGTGTGCTGCTGTCAGATGGAAACTAAAACACGACAAATGGTTGCTGGTGACTCAAGAAAGATTTGCCTTATGTGGAACTTCTGTGAAGCTTCTGCTTTCCTTGCTGAAATAGGGAGGTTTCTCAGGGAATCATTGAATTGTTTAGATTGGAAGAGACCTTTCAGGTCGTCAAGTCTGCCAAGGTCACCATGTCCCCAAGACCCACATCTACAGATGACTGCATCTACCTTTATTGACCTCCTTCCTCCAGTTCTACTTTCAAACTCATCTTACACTGAGTTGGCCCATTTTCCTAAAATCTGTTGTAAAAATAAGTACTTAAAAATTATATAAGCATGAAGTTTACCAGAAAATATGTAGCAGGGAATCAAGAAATCCTTTGCATATGTTTAAATAGTGCTTGCAGTGTGAGTGCCATTAGGCTTAGACTATTTTGTTGATGCTGTTGCTCCACCATGGCAGAAATCTCATTCCAGCTGTGTGTGTGAAGGGTGTAAATATCAGAACTAGCAATTTTCCTCAAGCATTTTCTTTGCATTTGAATGGAGCATAGAAAAAAGCATCCGATCTGACAAGCAAACCTGATGATAGCTCCAGGAAAGCAGTTTTTTGTTTTTGTTTTCAAAGCAATTTCTGTAGTTTTTCTCCACTTCTCTATTGCAGCATTTAGCTGAATGGTGATATATTCTGCCTCCAGCACACAGCAGGAACCTTATGTCTATAGCTGTTTTATGCAGTCTTTCCTTTTGGTAGTATCCTAGGGTGGTGTGCCCAAGGTGAATACTTTTTCCTCCCCTCTCCCCAGAAATGGCATTAATAACAATATGAAATGAAGGTAATTACACAAAAAAGAAGGTAGGAGTAGGATGCAGTGTGTCTTCATGTGATGAATGTCTTTCTCATTACTAAGACTTGAATTTTTAACATATAATGTCTATTGTCCCTCAATATCTGCAGGGTCCTTCTCTGTGCCCTTAGTGTATCAGAAGAGAGGGAAGAGCAGTTTGTGACTGCACATGTGAGGAGATGAATTGATGGTGTTCTCTGAAATTATATGACATCTAAAGAGCATTAATTGCAAGAGATTTCCCAATTTCTGCCATTGGAGATATCAATGATGCCAATGAAGATGTTTCTTACCTGTAGGAGACACTGATAGGGACACAGCTAAGTCAAGAAAGAAACTTAAAGTCAGTTCCAGGTTGGAAAAGGTTGTGTGTGGTTTTGAATAATGGCCATATAAAGTCAAACTGCTGATCATGTTTCTGACCACAGAAGGAAAAGCTGCTCTATTTGGTTTCAGTTTCAGTGTGCAAGGAGCAGCTCTGATTCCTGAGTGTCAGTTCCACCACAAAGTGGGAGCAAAATGAGCAGGAGACAAAACAAAAATGAAATCCATTGTATGGGAATTTGAGTTGACATAAAAGGCATTTTTCTTCATTTTGAGAGGAGCAGCCCAGGTTCCTTCTAGCAGGGAAAGAAAAAAGTTAAACTGATTTAGGGTATAATTTTTCTGAATATATTATATATATCCTGCACTTCTAATAAATGTAGGATTTTAGGATTTGATTATACTTGCATGCAGAAGTTTCTCATGGTTAAAACAGTGTTTTGAGGAAAGATGGATGGTGACTCTTTCCCAGCCCAGTTTCTGTACTGAATAAATGGGTGGCTGTGATTCTCCTGGCTACAAGCATTTACAAATATTAGAAGGCTGATAATTTTCCATCTCTTTGCTACATCTTTGATTTCATGCAACAAGTGCAGCACTGTGATAAGTATTTAAAAGTGGTAGATACATGTTAGGCACTTCTCCAACCATTTTTGTTCTCTGTCCAACTTTTCCAGATCAACCAGCTGTATGACAGATCCTTAAAATTGCATCCATTTCCCTGGGGCTCTCCAGGTGCCCTCCAAGCAGGCCATGGGCATTTCAAGCAAGGTGTTAATAAGACTCATTTCCTAGGCAGATTGCTGCTCCAGGTTTATATATGCATGAGCACAAATTATTTTCCCCTTGGTAACTTCTAGTTTTCTATACATATTTTTACTGTATATATTTTTTAATCCTTATTAAATTTAAGTCCATGGTTGGGGATTGCAGGAGTCTGAAGATGTATGAACAGGACTTTCAAGGTGATCTACTTGTGAGTTTGTGTTCTGCCTTTTGCCATTGCTGTAATGAATGAACAGGTGCCTTATAGAAGGAGAAGTAGCACAAAGAGCAGTTTTTCATTTTTCTAAGATTGTATGGCAGATAAAGAAAGCCTATTGGTTTGTTTCCTTTCCCAAACCACTTGCATTTGGTCCTTCCCCACTTCCACTTTCTCTTCCCTGCCAAACCAGGTGGAGCACAGGGAATGTGCAGCTTCTCAGTCCTGCACAAAGCACTTCCAGGCTTGCCAGAGAGAGGAAGAAATTGGATGACATAGATGGAATTCTCTTTTGTTTGATTTCCTTCCTCTCATTGCTGCTGTCATGAACATGTGAAAATTACCTCTAGCAAAACACTTAAGCTGAGATATAATCTGCCAAGGGAATTTGGGCATACAGTACCTGCTTAAAATAACAATAAATTAGACAGTTGGATGCCTTATTCTCAGTGCAGCTTTGAAAGTCTCTGGCTTTAAGTATAATTACAAATAAGATTTAAACGATGTCATTATTTATACAAGCTCGCTATGAGTCATGAATTGCATCTTTCTAAATTAATAAAAAAGATTAATTTTCTCTTGTTTTCCTTTCCATCATCCCCAATACCTTGCGGGGGAGAGCTTACGGAATGAGCTGCTTCTGGGGCCCTGGCTGGAAAGCATTGCAGTGCGGAGGCTGCGGAGGAATGCTGCAGCTCCCTGCGGCGTGCACCCCTCCCGGGGGCACTGGGTGCCTGCTCAGGCCTGCACAGGATCTGCTGGCCTTGGGTGCCACTCACACAGGCCTGTTGGACTGACTTGAAAGCGCCCTGGCTGCCTGGGCCTTGGCTGCTCGGGAGCAGCTCTTTGTGCTCGGTGCTCACCTGTCTGTCTCGGCAGGGCCTCGTGGCTTTCCCTGCCGCCCTTATGTGCTCTAACATGTTCAGAGGGACCTGCATCTGCACCACGCTGTGTTCTGCACTTCTCTCCAGAGCAAACTCCTCCTTCACCACAGCGGGGCTGAGCTCAGCAGGTGCTGTACAGCCCAGCAAAGCCCTCATGCAGCGTGAGGGTGCTTGGAGCCAGGCGTGATTCCAGCCAGTGGCAGGAGCAGGATAAAGTCTGTGGGACACACCACACTTAGGCAGGATCTTAAGTGTGGCAGGATCCTGCTCTCCACCTCCAGCATGCATGCCCCACAGCAGGATGCTTAACATAAAGTTTTTTATATCCAATATCACTTTATCTGATGGTATCAGTTTCAGTGCTCAGAATTTGCAGTGTTTCCTGAGTCCTCATTTACTGTAAATTTACTGACCACACAAGCATTTTGCAATGCTGCATTGCCTTCAGTACCCAAACAACACTGAGGCTGGTTTTCCCTTTTTGCTTCAGACGGGCACTGTTTTTATTTCCTCCTCTCTATATTATGCAGCATTCTAATGGGCATACAACTCAGGTGCTTTATTTTCTGCTTCATGTCTATTTCAAGAATAAATGAATAAAAGGATTGACATATTTCCTGAAAGAAGTGCCTTTGATACCAGTGACTGAAGTACCAGTGATACCAGGACCAGTGTGTGGATTACTGACTGTCCAGATTAAGGACTGAGTTGCCTCTTTACTTTTGAAATTCATCTTTTCTTTTTCTTCTCTCAGTGAGAAACCAGCAGGTTTCTTCATCAAAACTCTGCCTTTTGTGTTCCATTTGGTGGCTAAGCATGTTCTTCCTGACCCCATCTCTTCAGCTGTTTCGGTATTTCTGTGCAAAAGAAGGGTGTGGGCAGGCAGGGGAAGATTCTGTTTGCTTTATTTCAGTGTTAGTCGCTTGTGTACAGCACCTGTGACTGATCTTGATTATCTCTGAAGATTTAACAGCTTTCCACTTCTTACATAACATCCTGAGATAGGGAATGGGAGTTAGGGACTACCCCAAAAGCCAACCACCACCAAAGTTATGTGTTGTTTATCCTACTAAATGACTGGGAGTGTTGATTAACAGCAGAGAGAGTTGTAAGAGACCAGGGATAAGGCACACACTTCCAAGTTCATAGATGCAGTGGAATAATGCTGCTGGCTTGCTTCTGTATGGAGAGGAGGAGCTGCTGTGCCTGACTCTGGACCTGTAATGCAGATGGCTGTTCTGAAACAGGTAGGTCACTATGGCAGAGAATGTGGAATAAAAAATGAAAGAACTTCAGTAAATGGAGACATGAATTGCAATGGAAGCAGTTTCTTTTAAACAGAGAGTGTTTTGTAATTTGGTCTCTCTCTTCATTATTCCTCTTCTCCCTAACTGTTATAAGCCACTGGCAATTTCAGCTGCACTTGAAGGCAAACTTCTTCATGATACAATGCTGCTGGAGATTTTGTAGACATTTGGAGCCAGGGAAAGGAGGGAGTCCCTGTAACATGAACTTAATGCTTATGAGATGTGAAAGAAACCACAAAGGCAAAAGATTTTGAATATCCACCACCTCTGAAAAAGCTTGGAGATTGCTGCCTCAAGCATAAAGCCATAGAAGAACAGGCATCATTATTTCTACTTTTAGGAAACAACCTTTTGCTATAAACTTGCTGTGATCTGGCTTGTGGGACCTTGCCAAGGTTTTCTTTGAAAAAGATGTGGGCTTCTCTGAGCCCTGTACTGTGGTTAACTCCTGATCTAGTGATTAGCTGTCCTGACTCCAAGGTGCACCTGTCATTAAGGAATTAATGCACATTTCATGAGCAGAAGCTGAACAAATTAGAGCCTTTTACTGTTTATAGTTAAGGGGTGAAGCTCCTTCTTTAGCTGTATTGCAGTGTCTCCTGAAACAAGTGGAGGCTATGTCCTTTATTTCTTCTCCTGCATTGTTAATTATCACAAATTAAGGTGTAGGTGACTCGCTGACAGCAATTTCCAAAAATCTGGCTCCTGAGAAATGAAGGGTTCAATACCACCCTATTTTTTTTTTTTTTTAAACCTGAAAACTTTCTATGCAAGGTGAAAGCAAGGAGTTTGTGTGTCCTGGAAAGAACATATAATTATTAATTTTTTCCCAGGTTCCTGTACTCATCTATTTTTTAAGCAATTCATTACTGAATACCCCAAGGGATATTTCATGAAATTTGGTATCACAATGAAGTTAGAGTTGGAACTGTATTTGTCACTGGATGATGTTGAATTTAAGTTTGGCATTCATTGAGGGCTGCAGCATGTCCAGAGAAGAGCAACGGAGCTGGGGAGGGGTCTGGAGAGTGAGTCCTGAGGAATGGCTGAGAGAGCTGGAAAGGGGCTCAGCCTGGAGCAAAGGAGGCTCAGGGGGGCCCTGGTGGCTCTGCACAACTCCCTGCCAGGAGGGGACAGCCAGGGGGGTTCAGGCTCTGCTCCCAGGGCACAGGGACAGGAGCAGAGGGAACGGCCTCAGGGTGCACCAGGGGGGACTCGGGTTGGAGACCAGGAGGAATCTCCCCATGGGAAAGGTGCTCAGGCTTTGGAAGGAGCTGCCCAGGGAGGTTTGGAGCCCCCATCCCTGAAGGTGTCCAAGGAATGACTGGAGGTGGCACCCAGTGCTCAGGTGGGAATCAGGCACAGATTGGATTCCATGATCTGGGCCATCTTTTCCATCCTCAGTGATTCTGGGATCTCTGGGATGCTTTCAGCATCATGCTGCACGAGGAGCAAGGGTTGGGCTCTGGCAGAGGAGAGGCACTCCAGGGGAGAGCAGCCCAGGCTGAGGCTTGAGGAAATGCTCAGATCTCTTTCTGGGCTGTGCTGCTCAGTTAGATGTGAGCTCAGATGTAGCACTGTGCCTTTCCCTGTGTCCCTTTCCCCATGTTGAAACAGGCAAAGATACTAACCTAAATGAGAAATACTTGGTGCTTCCCGAGACAAAATCACTGTAGAAAAGATGTTTCTATTTGCACATGTTTTTGTTAAGCACCCAAGTGCTTGTTAATATAATGTCAATGGGATATTTCCCACTATGGCTATGCTCACTATGGTGTCTTTAGCCACAGAAAATGTTTCCTTTTCTTCAGTCCTGGTCTTTTCTTCAGAGTAGCTGTAAACTTTTGGTTCCTTGTTTTGCCTCACAACAGTAAAAACACAAGGCAGGCCTGTCATCACAGACAGTGGGTACTGTGAAATCAGACCTTCAATCAAAGGCCTTTATGTTTGCAATATGAGAAGCTCAGCAGCCTTTATCTCATACCCACCATCTACAAATAAAATTTGAACGTGGAAAGTGGTTAAAATGGGTCTGCTTTACCAACAGAGAAGTAAAAGCTGGCCTAAATCAGACAGACTCTCCACTAATAACACCAACAACAATGTTCCTGTCTGGTTTTTATTTGGGATGCACATCTTATAATTAATCTTCCTTCTCCTAATTTCCCTTTCATCTGGGGCTCTTCCAAGCACTTCATGAGAACATAATAACCAAGCCCAACTGTATCTGTGACACACATGATTATTGTTATTATCTTCATTAGGCTAATGCAGACTCTGAAATTCTGCATGATCAAGTACCCAAGGTTAAATAGTGATCTAGTGTCAGGATTGAGGACAGAGCAGCCCTGTCTCCTAATTCAGGCTTGAATTCAGGTTTTGCTCTGTCATCTAGGAGTGTGCATCACTGTCTTGTTACCACAGCCCTTCTCATGGAGGTCCTGTGGCAGTGCAGCTTGGCAAAATCAAAAACCTTGCTGTGAAGGGTGTTTTATCTCCAGAAACTGCTGCAACTTGCACTGAATAAAACACTCTATTAAAAAAAAAAAATACGACAAGCCCTTTTTGTGCTGTGAGAACTTCCTGGTCTCACTGTAGCCACATGGCCACACCACTGACTCCTTGCAGTTCTGGAGAAACCCTCGCTGTCATGCTTATTTTAGTGTCCCCTATTCCCATCTGAGTACACACTCTCATGCAGGTGGTAAGGTTTTATCCACAGATTTTTGCTGTATCAGCTATGGACCTATTGTAGGACATAGTAAATTCTTTACTAGATCATTTGAAGAAGCTAGACTGATGCATTTAAATATCTCCTGTGATAAGTCCAAAGCTGGTTCCTTTTCTCTGATAGTGCTGTGGGTAAGCTGTGGGTTCCTTAATAAGCTTTTGTGTCCTACACAGATCTTTGAATACCTGTGTGCTCCTACTAATTACCTGTACAAAGCCACTTGCTTTGTCAGTGAGATGAATTTAAAGCCACTCTGCTTAGAATAACTAATGGTCAGTTGGGCACCATACTCAGTTGTGACCTGGCACAGCTTGACCAGGACCCAGAATGAAATAAAAGCACTCAGTGTGTTTCTGTGGGAGATAAATGCATGTGAGGAGTGTCACATTGCTTTGTGCTCAGGGAAAGGTGTTTTGATCTGTGGGAGATGTTGGAGTGGGCACTGACAGGAGGGCATTTCCACTCATACATAAATTTAAAAATGCCCATGGTTAGAGCAGCCCTGTGCTTTAAACACTTGGGGCAGAAAGCTCAGGGTGGTTCCAGGAACTAACACTGGCAGTGTGCAGGAATGTACCCCCATTCAGCCTCACCTGTGGGAAGAACATTCCCTCAGAGCATGTGAGGGTAAAACAGCACCTTTTGATTTATTTACATCGTGCAGATTGCAGGATTCCTGCAGGAGAGTTCCCCATCACAGTACCAGGAGAGGAGGAACAGGAGGAAGGGGTGTCGGGTATGAGAAGCTGCTGTAGGGATTATAGTGTCCCCCTCTGGGTCAGGGTGGCTGAGGGGACCCCAAGAGTCCTACTTATGGTGCTCTAGAGAGAACAGGGAAAAGAGGAGGAGGAAAGGAAGCCCTGTGTTGTGGTGGTCTTGGAGCAGTTTTATCCTCCCTTCTTATCCTCCCTCTTATGAACACAGGCTGAGAGAGCTGGGCTTGTTCATCCTGAAGAAGATCAGGCTCAGGGGAGGCCTTGGAGCCCCTTCCAGTGCCTAAAGGGGCTCCAAGAGGGCTGAAGAGGGACTTTGGAAAAGGGCCTGGAGTGCCAGGACAAAGGGGAATGACTTCCCACTGCCAGAGGACAGGGAAAGATGGACTATTGGGAAGGAATTCTCAGCTGTGATGGTGGTGAGGCCCTGGCACCAGCTGCCCAGAGAAACTGTGGATGCTCCATCCCAGGAAGTGTTCAAGGCCAGCTTGCATGGGGCTTGGAGAAACTTGGGATAGTAGAAGGTGTCCCTGCCCATGGCAGGGCTTCAGGACAAGATGAGCTTTAACATCCATTCTAACCTAAACTATTCCATGATTCTTTATGCAGGATGACAGATTCATGAATCTACCTGCCATGTTCAGCAGCACAGTCTCAGGGGTGTTTAAAGCATATGTCTAAGAGTAAAGGCTATTCTGGGATAACTAAAGTTAGGATAAGTATTTTTATCTGAGTTCAAAAGCTTCTTCATCTGGAATTTTAAACAAGGTTTAGGTAGATACTTGAATTAGTAGGGCTTTGGGTTCTTTTACAGATTTCCTGTTGTCTTGAAAGTGGGTGGCAGAACAAAGTTTGTATCACAGTTTTATCCAGGTTTTAATCTGTGGAGGAGATGCTACAGACAATTCCACTTTTCCTGCTTGTGCACTTAAAGCCTCATGAGCCTGTCCAGATCTAGGTCACAGAGGGAGATTTTGTAGTGGACATTAACATTGCACAGCCACTTGTGAAATCAGTGTGCAGGAGCACTGAAGGTGTGCTCTTACACCCCTGGAGTGGCATGAAGTTGATGACAAGAGCTCTTTGTTAGCCCAGGACCATGACTGTGGATGTTTTTTTTATTCTTTGACTGAAATCTGACAGTCATGCACTGCAGAAACCTACCTGGAATGTGCCTGACATTCCCTGATGGGAATGCTCTGCTCCTGGCTGCTGCTCTTCTGCAGATCTCTCTGCATCTGGCATCTCCCTTGCATTTTGTAAAACATTCTTTGTGGTAAAAAAAGAATAGGAAGCCCCTTACAATTACATACAATATACCAATGTGCCCTGGACAGCTTGTGATGTTCCAAAATAGCTCCGAGGCATTGCCAAGCAGAAGCAAAATGCAAATGAGAAATGAGAAGCAGTCACTTGGAAGTATGTCCAATCTGTGTGCACATTTCTACAGATTTGATAGAAATCTTCTTAACTGGAGAAATTAGCTGTCATCTGCTGTAAATCATCAGTCACTAATTACCCCAGTTGTTCATTCAGTCTCCTGTGTCACAGAAATGTGCATGGCTGTAGGAGAAAAGGAAGTGGGTAAAACCCCCTCACTTGCTAGTGTGTGGAACCAGACAACACTGAGGCTTTCTTCCTTTCACCTTCACAACCTTGAAATTTGCTTTTTTTGGTCTCTCTTATTTTTTTTTTTTAGTTTAAGAGTTAGAATTTAATTTTATTATTGTGAAATAATGTCCATGAGCTCCAGTGACAGAGCTGCTTGTACATAGAAGTGCACATAATAGCCCAGGCTTTTTTGGTGGAATTTGTCTTCCCAACCTGCCTGAAAACCTCAAATCCAACAGGTGGTGTGTCAGAAGGTGTGTCAGAGCAAGTTCTCATGGTCTGTGTGAGTGAGGTGGCAGCAAAGGGGCTGTGCTTGCACAGATTTGGGTTTAGAACTGTCACCCTCATGCCATGCACACTATTAGTTCTTAGCATAGTGCTGTTAAAATGTTTGCATGTGCTTTGTCTAGTTCCAAGTGATTAATGCCCACCTATTTACTTGATAAGGTAGTATCAGGTAGAACACTGTGATATGTTTCAAATATATTTGGTTAAAAATATATACTTTTATAAAAGTGGAGGCATCAAACTGATTCTGAGAACAAGAGCCCAATCATTATGTATTGTCTCTAGAACTCATAAATGCCTCTTTCTTGATTTTATCTAGTCAAAAAACCATGAGGTTAGAACTGTGAAGTCCATAACCACATCCATACAAAGCCAGCAAAAATCTCCAAAATCTCTCCAAAAAGAGATTTTGTAGATACTTATTTTAATTTCCTTGCAATTTGTGGCTCACGCCAGTTTCCTGACTCATCGTCACCCCGGTATGGTGATAAGCCAAGTTTTCCAATAAGGAAAACAAGGGAGCAGTGAGTCACTGACTGAATTCATATGCACTTGATTTGCTCTATCATTATCCATACTGGTTTTATTTATTTTAATTAGTTCATATACAAAGTCTCTGAGATATGTTTCACTGCATGAATTAGCTCAACTTGTTAGTCTTGTCTAAAGATTAGAAAGGCAGAAGACAAGCAGAGCTTTTGGTGGCAGGCCCAATTTTTTCTGCTACAGAGTCCACAAGGAGAATGTGAATTGGGGTAATATCTGAATTTTCTGAAATTTGAATAATTGAAATAATAACATTGTTTTTAAGGCTCTTCTCTTTGATGTGAAAATCTGGTGAGGCTGCTGCTTAGATCTAAAATGTCCCAAGAGTAGTTTTTTCCTCTGGTAAAGATTGTGTTTCATTCTGTTTTTGCTTGAGATTAAAAAAAAACCCCAGAAATTGGGTCTAAACTGAGTCCTGAGCTGGAGATGCTGGGTGTGGGAGAAAGGTCTGGCCAGCATTGTCTGAAAGCTGTTAATGATTCCTATTCTTTCAGATGACTAATATAAACCTCAGCTAATACTTCAGTTTCTGTTGGCTTTTTGGATTTGTAGGAGCTTCTGATTTTTCCCATTCCACATAAAGGAACTGTTCCAAGTCTCAATGAATAAGTTTGGTTTTAAGTTCAGGTCTAGGTGCCAATTCATTTTGGGTTGTCCTTTGAGCCAAATCCTGTCACTTATCTGTAATTGAAGTCTTCCCTTGGCTTGTGGGAGCTGCCAGGCTGATTAAGATAGGCTAAGCAGGAGTCTGCAAGGGAGATGAGGCAGGGGTGAAGTTAGGGAGCTCCTTGTAGGGAGCTGTGTCCCAGGTGGAGAAGAGAGTGAAGTGGCACCGTGAGCTTCTCCTCAGGTGTGACCCATGTCATTTTTAAGTCTTGCTGCTGAGAGCTGTTGTTGCAATGGGTCATAAATGGAAAATCTTCGTGTTTTGGAATTTATTTAAGCTCTTTGTTTCATGCTGGCCAAGTATCCATATTTGACAAGGACATCCTTCCCAGCCACAGTCCTGGGAACAGCCATACACTGTAATTAAGGAGATGAAGGATTTGATTAGGGTGTGGGTTTACCAATGAGGCACACAGCATTTGGCAGCCATGGTTGCATTCAAACTCCTATTTGTTTTGTTTTGCTTTGCTTTTTTTTAATCCCCACGGGACTGGCTGTCCTGTGCTGCCTTCCCTAGACGCCCTGACCCTGTGTTAATGATCCCTTGTACTAATCGATTCTACACCTGATGAACTTTTTTTATCTCCTCCCAGTCTTGCAGGCAATTTTGTGCTCAGACTTTGCATACCACATTACAGTGAGTTTGAGCTGTGTTAGAGAAACCATCATTTATTACTGCCAGAGTAAGAAGTTGCTTTTTTAATATACTTCTTCTCTAGGTTCTTGATTAATCGGATTCCTTATTTTTTTTTTTTTCCTGATGCTTAATTACTTGTTACAGGCTATGCAGGTAAGCCAGCAGTAGCCCTTGGGAATGAATGAATAAATGAATAGCTCAGATACTTCCCTACTAATACTACAATAATGACAAAAACATTGAATGGAAAAAGTGGGTGTGACAGGTGGTGTGAGTCTCCGAGGATAACATCGTTTTTGATTCAGAATAGGAATGTCACCTCAGACAGGCATTTCTATTTCATTTCCCCAGCAGTAGTGTGTGCTTTGCAGAGCTCACAGCACCTGTCCTTCCCAAAACCCACTGCAAATGCTGCTTGGAGAGAACAACAATTCCTCTGCTGTGTCCTGCAGTCCAACACCATCATCTGAGACAAGCTTGCACCTCATCGCCTTCCTCAGGTAGTGGGAGGCTCCCAGTGCCTGTGGAGGCTTTGAACTCTCAGGCTTCTCTGGGGTTTTGCTAGGAAATGGCTGGGGTTTTGTCAGGGGAGGTTTATGCTGGGTATCAGGAGAACCTTCTTCCCCCAGAGGGTGCTGGGCACTGCCCAGGCTCCCCAGGGAATAGTCATGGCCCCAAGGCTGCCAGAGCTCCAAGAGCATTTGGACACTGCTCCCAGGCATGGGATGGGATTGTTGGGGTGTCTGTGCAGGGCCAGGGGCTGGACTCAATGATCACTATGGGTTCTTTCCAGCTCAGGATATTCTGTGATTTTTAAGCAACTGTCTCCTGTCCTGTGAATGACATCAGGGCCCTGGCTCACTCTGATCTTCAGCTCAAGCTGCTGTGAGTGTCTCTTCCCAGCACTCTACTTTATTACGCAGGGAAACCCCTTCCTAAGGATGCTGCTGTGGGTGTTGGCAGTTGCTTTTCAGTGCTTTCTAGGTCACAAGTTTCATGCATTCCAGTGTGAGCAGATCTTAGGAAACCCTTGTTTTGATTTGTCTAATTGCTGGGTTTGTTTTGTTTGTTTCTTTTTAATCCTGCAGCATTATTTCGAAACCAAAGACTGTTTCACCAGTGTGTATTGTCATGTCATGCAACAGTGGAAACTAGTTTTGCAGAAGGAAAGTCGGTGTTTATGTCCTAAGGAAGCTTCTGTCAATGTTTTCAAGCCAGATGTCACCAGGCATTTATCAGTACTTGAAGAGCAGGCAGGGAATGCTTTCATGCCAATCCAAAGAAGGCAGTACTGCATTTATATTCTAGACTTGCTAGTTCTGGCAGCAGTGGGAATTTATCTTGAGGTACAAATATCAGTAGGGTTACCATGGTGGTTTTCTGCAGCTGAATATTTAAATAGGGCTCAAATTGTGACGCTGGTGTTTAATAGCTGGTGGGTGGCTGAGCTGAAGCAGCTCGTTTGAAGCTCAGGGATCAGTGTGTGAACTGCTGCTACACCTTGGGGTTGCACTGAAGATGTAATCACAGAGACTTCAGAATAAACTTCTCTCCACCTAATCTTTTCACATGTCTCTGAAGAGACAGGTGTGTTGCACCACTCCTCTGCCTCCTTATGTTTTATTTGAAGGAGCTGAATATGGCTGCAGGCAAGAGGAAGAGCCTGATGTGAGGAAGGTGCTTTGTGTCTTTAATGGATAGAAGGCCAGGGCATGGCTATCCCTGCTTAGCTACCTCCTCCTGAGGAAGCTGGTCCTGGAAGTTCCAGGGACCACAGTCTGGGAAGAAAATGCCTTTATAAGGAAGAGAGGTAGGTAGCAAGAGGTAATAAACAGTATTGTCAGTACAGAGAGTGCACTGGCTCGCAGGAAGTTGAGAGTGTGAATCTGTGTTCCCTAAAGAGAGGTCCAGACCTGCAGTGGGGCAGGAGGGAGGGTGCCAGGGGCACACATCCTGAATCCTGTGGAAAACCATTTGCTGGTTCCTTTCAAGCACCATCATTTTCCCCATTAAAAAAAATACCTTTAAAAATGAACATGCTTTCTTAAGTAAGTAGTTATGTTGGCCAGTGTTGTTGCAGCACGCACAGTGTTTAAAGAATGTGAGCTGCAAAACTGTGCCTTTACTTCTGTAGCTCTGCACTCTGTGTGCAGGCCACCTCTATATTTTGCACTGCCTTGGAAGCAGTTTGAAAGCAAATCATGATGTTTTGTTTTGGTGACTGGAAAATGGGGCTGTCTCAGGGAAGTTCTAATGTCTTTTTGCTTTGAAATTGTCATTTCACTGTGGTTTAGCTTATGGATACTGTTTTTTAATGTGGCAATGTATACAGGCAGCAGTATTTGGTGAAGAGCCCACGTAGAATCCTGCAGCTTTTGATTTGTTGTAGCCCCGACCAGGGACACAAAACCTATCTAGGCAAGCAGTTTGCCTCATGCCTCATCTGTACCTCCTACCTCCCTGTTTGAAGTGTGAACTGCATGCTTCCAGGAAAATCTGGCTTTCCCAAAGTATTTCCCCTAAAACAGAGATAACCTGGGCCATTAAATGTGGATTTGCATTCCAAAAGCCTCAGAATCAGGTCTTTTGCAATCACTGTTTGTGAAATGGTCGTTAAAAATATCAGCAGTACCCTAGAAACCTTCTGACCCTGTGAGTGGATGAGGTCAAGCATGTGCCTCTGGATCTGTAGCACTCCTTGACCTTTTATCCTCCAAATTGCTCCTAAAAGTCCTCTTCATGCCCAGTGCCCACAAAAGCCTGATAGCTGCCTTGGTCTCTGTCAGGTGCTTAGACATCAGGCCTGGTCTAAGTCCCCTGGAGATGGCTGCAGTAACCAGTCTTTGCTTTTCTGTCTGGGTTCCTGATGCTGTGCCCATCTTGATCAGCACTCCTGGCTGGGTGCTGACTGTGTTTCATCTCACTGAGCTCCAAATCTACATCAGCATTTACAGTATCTGGTTCAGCTGCTGAGATGCCTTGGGAGATTGGCACCATGCTTCCTGTACCTTTGCTCAGTCCTGAAAACACAGAATGTGCTTAAGAAATAACAGGGGGGAGCACACCAGGTGCCATGTAATCATACAGACACTCCAAATGGCCAGCAGCCCTCCAGAGAGGTTCTCAGGAAGACTGGTGCCTGCTGGCTGCTCTTGGCTATTTTGAGATCCTCCTGGGTCATAAATATGAGCTTTACCCAAGAAAGACCTTGCCAACCACGTGTGATGGCTTCACCTCTTGGATTGCATCAGGTGCTGTGAGACACAGCACTGCAAGCAATGTGGTCATTGTCTGGAGCCTGGCTCCAGATCTCTCCCTTCCCATCGTCTAGAAGCAAAAAGGAAAGTCAAAAGCTCTATCATTTTCCTGTATTCTCCCCTGGTCTATCATTGCTTAATTGTATCCCTAAATCTTATTAAATTCTGGAGTGAGTCATTGCCACAGTGAGGTGGAAACAGAGCAGAGTGAATTTAAGAGAGGAGGAGTGTCTTCCCAGGTGAGTGGCTGAGCAGGAAAACTCCCACAGCAGAGAACTATCACTTGTGTGTTGCATCATCTGCCTGCTGTTGCCTCTAATTTAATGTTCTGAACCCAAATCAAAACACCTGCAGTCCAAAGAGAATATAAAATAACTTGGAGTAGGAAATCCATGCCAATCAGACATGCAGATCTCTCTTAATCATCTGAGACCTTCTGGCAAGGTCACACAGGACTTATAATTGGGCTTCTACATTGTCCTGTTGCATTGGCTCTCCACAGAACCCACTTTCCTCTCCACCACCAGGACAAAATTGTAGGATTAATCCAAGTGTCTGCAGGTCTGTGTCCTAAATGTAATTCATTTGTGCCTACAGGAGTTTGAGCTTGTAAAACTCATAATGGTCTGCAGGACTGTGAAACCACTGTCATTGTCACAAACTGGAAACTCTCCTCTGCTTTTTTTGTAGGCACCATTATATTCTCCTCTGCTTTCTGTTCTGGTTTTATGGATGCAAATCTGTTTTCCATCATATCCTAGGCTCCTGCTTCTCATAACTTTTAGAAGTTTAATGTGTCTCTCTGGCATTCTGTCATGGCTGGGAATATGTTGCTGAAGGCAGGTGAGCCACCTTTCAGGGTGCTGGATGCAGCTCTCAACATGAGTGTGTGTTCCCTCATGGAATATATTCCATCCAGTGCAAGCTCAGCTGCAAGCAATGAGTAGATATCTCATTCCTGTGCAGCAGGTCTGAGTGCAATAGGAGAGCACGAGAAAATATTGTACTGAGTATTTCCTCCCTTCTTCCACATTGTTCTTGAGGATGTTGATGAGTTTATTGTCCTTAAAATTGAGATGGTAGTGCCCAGGAGTTGTTTTGACTTGTTGAGCTTTGCCTGATGTGGGCAGTCTGGGACCAAGCTGTACTGGAGCTCAAAGTGCTCTGAGCTGGTTAAACTCACTGAGGTTTCTAAGTTGGGTTTCTTTTTGTGGAAGGGTGGAACACCAAGGGGAGCAGGTAAGTCAGCTACACCACAGAGGGGTTTGCCAGGCAAATGCAAATTTATTTTTGTTCATCAGTTGCTGCCTGGATAATGGCATCTCAGTTGTTAATGGAGCAAACCAGGGAAGCACAGTCAAGAATCACCAGGGCACCTTGTAAATGGAGTTAAATCTGCCAGCCAAGGGGAAGCAAAGAAATTCCTGCTGAAATGGTAGTAGACAACAATGTTCCAAAGGAAAAGAAAGGCCAGGGGAACACTGTGTCAGGATGGATGTAATCAGGCACTTAATACTTCAGAAAATCATAGAATCACAGAATAATTGAGATCAGAAGTGACCTCTGGAGATCATCTAATCCAAGCCCCCTGCTAAAAGCAGGGTCAGCTAGAGCAGGTTGCACAGGACTGTGTCCTCTTGGGTTTTGAATATCTCCAGGGATGGGGAACCCACAACCCCTCTGAACATCCATGCTTTACCTCCCTCATGGTAAAAATTCATTTTCTTATGTTTAAGTGGAATTTCCTGGATTTCAGTTGTTGCCCTTTGCCTCTTTAACTGGGCACCAGTGTGAAGAGTCTGGCTCTTCATCCCTTTTTATCAGTAATGACATACATTAATTAGGTTCACACCCTTCCCCACCCTCAGCCTCCTTGTTTGGGGCTAAACAGTCTGATGAGAGAGTAAAAAATGGGAGTTGTTGCAGGAGGCTGAACTGACATTTCTGGGCAGATATTGAGGCCTAAAGCCCACCTGAATGCTGTCCTGAGTAAATGGTGATGTACAGGTAGTGCAGAATGGTTCAAATGAGCTTTCTTGCTTTTTCTTTCCTTCTCTCCATCTTCTTCTTTTCCTTTAGTATCTTTAATTTATGACTGTTCCCTTGGCATTGTCCCAGATGTTTTCTGGGAATAGTTATCTCTGGGTCTTTTATCTCTCTGTCATTTAGTGTGATCTTGGCAATCCCAAAAGCTAGGACATTTATGGTGAGTGATTCAGGTTGGTGCTAAGTTGATTTCTGTAACCTGCAGAGATGAGAAGAATGACTTTGGATAAAGCTTTGGATCAGAATTTGAGCTGGAGGTGAACTTCTGTGGATGTTCAGTGTGGTTAGAGAATGGTCTTCTTGTTTTTAAAAAAGAAGCTTGCATATCCCCAGGTTTGGGGAAGGCCATAGTCTAAATAAGGAGGTCACAGATCTAAAGAGGGAGACAGCCTCTATCCCAGAGCCAGGAAATCAGATGCTGAGGTTGAGACCACTGACAAATATTCAGGCCTATGGATCTGCATCTGAGAGCACTGGACCATGTACAGCCTGGCAAACCTGTGTGCTCCCAAATGAGTTATTTAACCTCTGCTGTGGGTTTTCCTATTGGTTTTTTGGTTACAGAAGCATGGCTGTCCCATATACCTGACGTGTCCAGATGTCTGGTACAAAAATGTTAAATCTAGTTGAATGTGTAAATACTTCAAAACCTGTTAATTTTGCTTGCGCCAATTAATATATTGGGGTTCAAGGAAGACAGAAGATATGGTTTGGTTCTGCTTGTAAGTTGCATTAAATCTGAGCATCTGGTCACTTACCCACTTTTACTAAGGTATTTTAAATATATTTGTTATATTTGCTTTGAAAGCAAAAACTCCCCAGAACTAGTTAAATATGAAACCTTTCATCATTACTATCAATCTCTCATATCTCCTCCCAGCAGAGATTTGTTAAAACTTGTTCTGGATTCAATCTGTCTGTCCTGTGGAACCATTTAAGCACCTTAGGTGCAGAATCATTTTCCCTGTAATTCTGTGAAATAACAGAATTAAGAGATCTGGATTATGCAGAAAACACGCAAAAAGGAAAGCCTGATCTTATTTAAGTAGAAAGGAAAGACCAATTTCCATTCATGAGGATTTAATTCCCAGGGTCATTGCATGATGTTACATCTGCCCACCTCTGCTTTTATTGCAGTAGCCCAAAATTACCGAGTGTGCATGTATAGGGGGAAAAAAATGCAACCTTTAGAAGTTATGTGTTTAAACTGGAATCTGAGGCTTTGCTGATGCATCACAGAAGGTGTGAGTTGCATGCTTTTCAAAGGCTGAAGGCACTGAGCATGTTCTCTGTTTTCCTTGTAGGTGTGTTACTAGACATCCAGCAGCACTTTGGAGTCAAAGACAGTGGGGCTGGCTTGTTACAGACAGGTAAGAAAGTATTTCTTCTCTCACTGCTCTTTGTAACGTTCCATCTGTCCAATGGGTGCCTACAGATTTTTCATTATGATGCATGGGCATAGTGGTTGTGAAATCTATTCTTTGAAAGGTAAATAAATACACTCCTACTGAGAAGCTAAGTGAACATGAGGGGATTTTTGGCCTTGATTTGCTGTTGGGCAGAAGATTGGATCTCAGAATCACTTGAATGGACCAAAAGCAAATGAACATAATGATTTTGTTTTCAAGAACTAAATTCGAACAGGAGGTGGTTTCTTCCCCTAGATCAGAAAACTCATGATAAACTGAAGCAGGATTCTGTTCACTTCTTTAGGTTGGTAATAAGTGTGATGTATTTTGCCCTTCAAGTGCTTGACAGAGAATCTGCTGACTGTACAGTCCCTGGGAGCATGGTGTGGCATGGAAATGTAAAACTCACCGGGGCAAGAACTGAGGATGAAAGCTGTAGGCAAGGCTAACAATCCATGGGAGCTCATGGGTTAACAATAGCCCCAAAATTTTGGTGCTGTTAGCTTCCAACATTTCTCTTGTTGTGTAAGGAAGGATTATTGCAATTCCGATGTCCTTTTATTGGAGCAGGCATTTTCATGTCTCAGACATCTTTAGGCAGAACTGAACAACCCCAGGAGAACCCCAGCTTCTCTGGGCTCTAGTCCTGAGGTGGCTCAGAGCAGGGCCTGGATCCATGGGCTGCACAGGAGACAGTGAGTACCAGCCTCATGTAGACATGACAGCATGTTTGATCCTCATGGAGAGCTGAAAGGAGAGGCAGTAGTTTTAAGAAATGCAGTATTTTAAGAAAACAGTCTGGTTTGAAAACCTCCTACAGAACTATTAATTAAAGTCACGGATTTGTGGTGCTGTGGCTGTCTTGTCACTGTCATCTGTCTGAAGGAACCACACTGGAACAATTATATCTCTGAAAAAGTGAGAATTCAGTTAGGTTTTGAAATAGTATGGCAGCAAGACATGTTTTCCCATGCTATCACAGTGGATGCCAAACACCTGTCAGGAGCTTCTCTGTGAAATTGTGGCCAGCACTGAAGTGTATAAAATCATTCATTCTTTATGATCACACTAAAGTGAGACTATTCTGGAGCTCCATCAATTGGTCTTTGATTTCAAACTATGTGAACCACTGCAATATTCTCTCCTTTTTTATTTCCTGCAGCCCATGGCACAGCAGAGTCCTCATCTGTGGTTGCAGCTTCTTGGAAATGTTGTAATACAAACAATTAATAACAATTTGTATTAAATGTTTAGAAAATGCTGCACTTGTGGACAGCAGAGCTCAGCTCAGCTGATGTGAGCAGCATGTGTCCAGAACAGAAGGTTTCAGCTTTACAAGTGTCACTGGTTAAAAGTAGCATCAATCAGTTATGCCCAAAATGGCACTGGTTGTCTGTCAGAATCTTTTGTACAGCAATTATTTGTATTTATTTATTGTACTCAGAGGAAGAGGTCCTCAATTTATCATTAGACACTAAGTGCTTTCAAGAAAATATTCTGGTGGAAAAGGACACTTGCCAATGCATGTATTTAATCTTCATTTCCCTCAGTGGATGAAATCCTTCTGGATTATTCACTGACAGCAAGTAAAAGCTAACTTCAACAGGATATTCATTTGTTAATTGCAAGATGTGTTATTTATTTCTCTAGCAAACACACAGGGCATCTGAAAAGAGCATCAGTGAGATATTACAGGATTGCTCTTGAGTGTGTTACGTTTTCTAACAGGTTGCTTTAAGAAAAGCAGTGTTTTCTCTTGGGTGTTTTTGCTTATCTGAAAACTGAGGGCTTGACTTTCCTTCTGCAATATAGATAATAATGTACTAATCACAATGCTATCAGAGGAAAAGAGTGCTCAGAAAATAGAACACCATTTCACATAAATAAGGGTAGAGGCATGTAACTGAAAGCTTATTAATCAATTACTCCAGCTCACCAAGTTTCTGTGTTGGCAGGTGGCCCATGGCCCAGGTATCCTTCATCCTGGTTAAATAAAAGATGCTGCCCTAAACCACCACAAACATTGCTTCTAATCTTTTGTCTTTTCTCTAAATCTGACTTCCCAATGTTCAAATTAGGGGAAATAGTGCAGAGTGTAAAAGCACTTGCCCAGGGCTGCAGAATGAGCCTGGAGCAAAGCTGGGGCCAGGCCACCCTTCTGCCTTAACCCTGAACAGTTCCTTTGCCAGCAGAGACACAAATATTGTTTGCTCCCCATGAGATAGTCCTGCTAACTAATTGAGTGATGTGAGACGAAACACTGTTCATCCTGATTATGTCCTCTGAATAAAGAGTGGATTAGTCCTCAGGTTGTTAATCCTACATCTAAATCAGTCCTAAATTAATTTACAATGTTAATGAGGGGGAGTGAAATGTAGTATTTGCTGGCAGTTCGTATCACTTATCAAAAAGGCAATAAAATAAAAAACTTTAAAAAATTTTTTTAAAGCCTTTTAACTGAGAAACAGGGT
The DNA here is from genome assembly GCA_013401135.1 of Cettia cetti. Lineage (NCBI taxonomy): Eukaryota > Metazoa > Chordata > Aves > Passeriformes > Sylviidae > Cettia > Cettia cetti. The sequence goes on from VZUI01040739.1 coordinate 48,881, forward strand.
TGCACAAATTCTTAGGAGGAAATGATTCTGAAAATCCAAACAGAAAGTGGGAAAAAGAAATCCCCTAGGGGTAATGTTTGACCCTGTGTCCATCCCACACCCCACTCTTGGCAGGCACAGCTGATCTGGTATCTCTCTCCAATCACTTGCAAGCCAATCCATACTCTCAGCTTCTGATGCTGTCTGGAAAGCAAAGCTGACTTGCTCCTTAGGAATTGCAGGCACAAATAGAATTTTTGTCTTCTTTTATATTAATCCTGACATACAAGCTGTTCTTTAACCAAGACATAATGTAAACTGGTTAGAGGGACACTGTAACTTGCTGTACAGGAAAATCACAGGACAATCCAGCCTCATCCATAATGCAAAGAAGCAGACCATGGTAGTCTCTACAGCAAGGATCCTCTGACAGCAGAGGACATGCTGACAGATGGAGCACAACTGCTGCTTGCTCAGTAGCATTCTAGAGTAGCTCACATAAAACTGTGGTGATCTGAGCTTCACTTATCTCTGGATGATGCTGTAATTGTGTGTGCTGATCTTCCTTTTTAAAGCACTGTATATGCAGTTGTGTAAATATTGGTTTAGTTCCTCATCCCAGAGGTCTGAATCCAAGATTTCTTGTGCTTTTCAGTTCTTACTGGCTGCTTTTCCCAGCTAGAGGAAGGATAAACCTGGCTGAACTCAGAAGGTGGTAGAGCATCTGTGTGTCTGCTTGAGCTGTACAGCTGTAGTCAGTCAATACATTTATAAACCAAACCATACAAAAAGCCTTATCTATGTGTGGAGTTAGGTAAGAGCAGCTACAGAACTACAGGCCACTGGGAACACAAAGACTAAGAAAATGGACAACTGGATTTGTGGAACTGCTTCAAAATAGTGTTATCCTTCCATATACACTATACCATGAGAGTAATACCCAGTGCTGTACTCTGATTTTGACTAGATTTTTTCCCCCCTTCTTTCTTCAATTCTTATGCTTTATTGCTCTGTCTGCTCTCTGTGCCTTTGAATTTATTTTGCTTTTGTGTCTCTTGCCAGTGTGTCTGTAGCACACAAGAGCTCAAACAATAGCAGTGGTTGCCTCACAATAGTTTGTTGTATAAAGATCTCAGGATGTTTTATATGGAGAGGGCTCTTAAGGCTGGCCCTTACTGGTGGGGAAACCAAGAAAGCCAAATGGGAAAAATTACCTGCCCAAAGGGGCACAGCAGGTCTGAGGCAGAGCCAGGATGAGAACTACAGTTCCTGAACACGCAGCATTAGTGTTACAAATTAATTAATTAACGAGGTTAATGCTTAGACCCAGAGATTTGGTCCTTGTTACTGGGCACACAAATCCTCCAGCCCAGACAGCTCCAGCTCAGAGACTTCTGCAAGTGGAAACCGAGAGGTATCAAATGGAGGTTATTGCAAGGATTCCAGGGAAATGGAGGGACAAGGTGCCTGTCTTCAGGAAGAGCATGGAGATGTCATTGGAGGAAACCCTGGGAGGCAAAAGTGTATAGTGTAAGGTCACAAGCCAGGAAATGCAAGGAGGTGAGAGATCTGCAAGGACTCATTAAAGGTGAATAATCATAGATAACTGGGGCTCTGAAGGAACTTGTCTTTTCTCATGTGCAGGGAGATGGGCATTCCCCCAGATGCCTTTCAGCCCCTGGTTTCCCAGAAAGCCAAGCAATGCCAGGCACTTTTCTGTAAATCTTGTTGTGAGCTCACTTTTCCTGTAAGGGTCAATTTCAACTATGATCTCTGTTCATTTGAAAAGTGGAGCTTTTATCCCATGTGCTGCCCTACCTCCTGAGCTGACGTAGTGTAACCTTGCAGTGGGTTACAACCTTGAAATGCACAATCAGCTCTGATGTGCTGGGACTGTTCCCACCAAGCTATAAACACATGCACTGAGAAGGGTCTTGTTACAGTGGGTGCAGCACACTGGTGGGATAAATCAGACTTGATGAATTCAGTTCCCTTTGACTCCCATCTTCTTCTCATTGGCTTATGGTGGCAGCTCTAACATTTTTATTTATTCCATGCAGAGACCACATCCTCCAGGTGCTACCCCTGAATATGTGTATAATACATGAGCTACAGGTGCTGCTTGTTTCTCTTCTACCATCTGCTTCTCCCTAAATGGACATTTTCTCCTCAGCTGTGCTCTGCAGAACTGAACTACATCTTCACATTTTGCTTCCTACTGCACCTACCTAACTGTTCTTGCTAGAACAGAGAAAATCATAATCCAAGCATTTTCTATTTTCTATTTCAAGTTCATGGGCTTTCCTTTTGGGTGAATGGCTTCCTGTTCCTGAGCACTTCCCAAGGAGGTGGTTCCTCAGGTGTCCAAGCCAGAAGGTGAGATAGAATGCTTGTAGAACACTTTGTGTTTGCTCTTCTTATGACTGTAAATGATTTGGTCCACCATTTTCTACTTCCCTGCTTCCAACAGCACCAAGCATTTTTAAATCCAGATTACTTTTCTGGCAGTCTGGTGCTCAAAATGGCAGGACAAGGTGGAGCTCTCTTTCTGCCAGGAGATCATCTAAGCCCTTTCAACAATGAGCAGAATCTTTCTCTCCATTTCCCCCTCCATACCTGACTTTGTGTCCTTTTCTCTGACATTTTTCCACCTTCTGTAGGATGCTGCTGATGTAGGGATTAAGCAAGGTCAGTTTAAGCAATAAAGAGAAAGCAGGGCACTGTCAATATGTCTTGACTAATGTTGTGACAAGGGTTGGTCTTACTTTACTGCAGTGAGTTGACATAGTCCAGAGCTTGATTATTTCCCACCCAAGTCCTTTACAAGTTCAGACAGTCCTTTTTTCCTGTGTGCTAGAACACTGTCTGATACCCTAAGTTATGGCAGTCTGAGGGTCTGATTCATGAAAGCAGTTAAACCTATTTGGAAATGCCTCTGCAATCAAGAATGAAAGTATTGTCTTGAACCAGTGAGCAGGTTAGAGGAAACGTGTTTGTGCCCTGGCCCAGTCCCCACACACCAAGGACCAAACTATAAAAATGCCATTTACAGCCTGTGTTCTCACTGGATTGCAAAGTAAATATTCTTTGGGGTTGATAAAATGGTCAGGGTGGGAAGGGAAGGTGTCCTTGCTTCCTGCTGAGAGGAGGGAAGTGCTTCAGCTGCTGTTGTATTTTGTCTTTCTGTTGTTCGTGTCAGCAAGTGAGTGCAAGCTACTAGAACAGGGAGACTCTCCAGACTGCCTTGTCTTCATTAATATCTTCACTTTATGATACTGCATAGTCAGTAGCAAAAGGTAACCATTCATTTCCCCATCCTGTCTTTCTGCTTTGCACAAGGAAAGTTTGTCCTAACTATTGGCCCATCAGGTACCTGGGCTGGGTGCTGGGAGGGAAACTTGTGCTGCCTGTGGCACATCTGTTCTATCAGTAGAAATCGGCCTATTTTCCCTCAGGCTGTAGTTCAGGCACCTCTTGCCAAGGTTGTCTTCACTTCTGTAATTTATTATAATAATGAGGGGAAAGATTTCCCACAGATTTTAGAGAAGTAGTTATTATTCCACCCAAAGTCCCCTTAGCACAGCCTGTCCATCCCCCCAATATGTTCCTCAGACCTCAGAATTTGATTCAAGCACTGTATAGTGGAAGACAGGATTTCTGTTGGTATTGTGCAATACTTTCAAACAACATTTTCCTCTCAGTACCAGCAGTGCAGCCTCATGTAACTGGTTTCTGCACTGTTTTGTGCACAAATAGTTCAGAAGGGCTGGTCTGGCTCCCTTGACTTTTGTCATTACCACCATAGCTGTAATTATGGAAGAGGGAGATGAACATTTACATTATCAGTTACTATGTATTTAATGGCTACCAGTTGCTGGAAGGGAAGCCTGGGCTTATATTCAAAAACCTTATAAGTAGGTTACTTTTTACTCCCCTTCATCAGTGGCACTAAAAGCTTTTGGTATTAAGTGGAAAACCTGCTTATATTTAATTCTTGCTTCCACTGTGCCTGTAAGTTTAATTTTCGAGTGTGGTGGCTGGGGGAGTGTTTGTGTATGGTCTCAGTATGGTCTCAGTTGCTGTTCATACATCTTGGGCCCAATGTAAAGGGAAGTATTAGCTCAGAAGGAAAGGGATTTTTTGCCTTGACCTTAAGTGAAGTTGGATCAGGGTCTTCTATGAACTGGAGATGAGAAAACAGAGCTAATTTTATAGTGCATTTTATACTTTTATACATTTTATGGATTTAACATGCTTTGTCCCAGGGGAGCCTCAAGTGCTGTCTCTGAAAAGATTGATTTGAAGGTTGTTTTGTCTCCCACACCTGGAGAACTGCCATTTTTTAGAGCACAGACCCACAGTTCTGCAGAGCAATGTATGGTGCAGTGAGAATGTGAACAGCAGGGTGAGATCAGGTGATAGAGGTCAGGCTTGGTCTGTGTCCAGTGGGAGATCCCCAGGGTGGTCCAGCACTGTTGGAAGCATTGCTGCTGGAGGTGGGGCTGGATTTGAGGGGGAGATCACGTGGATAACCCAAACAGTCTTGACAGGGTGTGAAGGACTCTGGAGCACTGCAGGTGCTGTCTGGGAATGAAGAGCACTGAGGTTGGTAGCTGTAACACAGCAGGCATACAGAAGGTTCTGGAAGTGCAGGGCTGTGTTTGCAGTAGTGGGAATGTTGGGGTCCTGGACCAGTCCATGCAATTGTTTTGCTTCTCTAGTGTCCTATCTGGAGTTCCAGGTGACTTTTCCTCCAAACCAGTGCTTCTCAAACCTTTTGGGCTGTGTACCAGACCACTCTGCATCCTTACAATCAAATTTGTACAGTGATTTATTACCACTATAAAAGTAGCACTGCTGCTACATGTCTGGCTGGAAAGAACATGCTGTTATGTTGTGGGCCACAGTTTTGGGAACTGTAGCCATGGCAGAAGCCAGAGCAGGGCAGCAGGGCTGCAGTGATTCCCATATAAAGACCCACATGCACCTGAGGTGGAGTGACTCATTCATAGACACTTGTACCTGGCTTTGAAAATGAATTCCAGGGCATCACTTACGTAAAAAGTGAACATTCCTTATGGTATTGGGTGTTTGCAGCTTGCAGAACTAGATTCCAATTAACACAAGTAAGCCTGACTTGCATGAATGGTGTATTGTTGTATCAGTCTCCCAATGCTCTCCCCTTGTCCCCAGTACATGCACATATTTGGGGATGTTTCCTGTATGCTGATGTAAGATTATAGAGCAAAGACCCATTTTCTGCTCAAATTATGTGGGGAGGCTACCTTTGGAGAGAAAATATTACTGATCATAATCCATTACTTACCCTAATTCACTTTACATTTACAGTTATGTAAATGTATATAAACATTTTTTGCTAAAACTCTCTTCAGTTGTTTTCAGGGTAGTCAAATGACTGTGAAAGGCTCAGGTTTTTAAATCACAGGTGAAAAACAAACAGTTCTTTGATGAGATGAGTAGTAGGAGGAGAGGTTCACACACATTCTTGTGGTCTTTGCTGCTGCAAGCAGGGAAGTGCTTTGGTTTTCAGTGCAAAGGATATTTCTAGGGAAAGTTCAGTTCTGATGTCTTTTATTCCTACAGTCATACATTAGGTTATTAGTAATTCAACATTTGAACAGTTTTAACCATTTGCTGCTTCCAAACTTTTCACCCACTAATGTTTACAGAAGACTTACTTTACATATTCTCCTACTGCATCATTCTCCTTGTTCTTTGTAGGTGAGCTGAACTGGAGATGAGGCACCTCTAATTTATTTCCTTGTGGGACACTGGTGTTGAAGTGAGAACATTTATAGTCATGCACCTTTCCTGCAAAGAGTTGCCCTAAAAAACTAAGGAGTTACAATAACTGGCTTTTTTGGAGCTGCACTAACTTTACATGGATGGTTACAATAAATTACTATTGGGGTGGACTTGGAAGTGAATTAGGGAGGCAGTACAGGTAGAACAGTTAGAGCTTGGTTTCTTTGTTGTGAATTCTATAAATTATCAATTCATAGATAGTTCTGGGGGACCCACAGGGATCATGAAGTCCAACTCGTGGCCCTGCAGGGGACACCCCAACCATCCCACCCTGTGTGTGAGATCATTCCACTGACACTGGTGGCCAAGGTGCTCTCTTCTCTGGGTCATTTGCCTGCTTCCTTCTTTGTCTGGATCATCAGCTTGTGGAGGCAGGATGATCCCCTGTCAGCCTCTGATGAATGCCTGTTAAAACCAACCTTGCTAAAAGTTACAGAGTGAAATTTTCAGCAGAGGATTTGTCTGTCTGGGGTTGGATTTGTTTTGTTTTCCTTGAAGGATGTTTGAAATACAGTCTGAATTCTTTGGTTTTAATTCTGCCTTATTCACAGTTACAGGATTTTTCCTTGCCTCTGCCTCACCCTGGGCTGTGACTGGTCCTGGTTACCTCAGCAATTGAGGTATCAGTTATCAATGCTGTGTTTGTGTCTTCAGCATCCTGTGGTTTTGTCCAACCTACCTGGCAGTATAAATAACAATAAAATTGTTTTAGTGCCCTTGGCCACACCTCTTGAGCACTACAAATCATTGACAAAAGTTTGACAAAGAAAGGTATTGTTTCATGAGAGCCTTCAGGATAGAATGAGTCGCATAAAGAAAGATGGGTGAGTTAAAGGATAACTTTATCCCCAACTAAAAAAAGGGGGAAAGTAAAAGAAAAAGAAAGAAAAAGAAAAAATAAGGTTTTACTGAATTCCATTCATTTTAAGCATATGGGCTTTTTTGAAAAGCAGCCTTCCATTTTACAGGTGTATTTTAGGATAGATAAATGCTTAACTTACTAACTGTGCCTGCAAATCAAAGTGAAGTGGCACTAATTCCACCAGAAAAATTGCTCCCAGGGTAAATTAAAAGCTCAAAATTAGTGACTGAGCTAAGAATCTTTTAAAAGCCTGATACTAAAAATAGGTATTAGTTCAGAAGGGCTGATGTAAACAGTTATGGTGAGAACCATGCAATATTTCACTAGATAAATCCATCTCCTTTATCTGTCTTCTTGGAAGTAAAATTACAGAACAGGAGCTTGAAAATATCTCATAATTTTTGCTGGTTTAGTTCTTGCCATCCCCTGCTTTATTTTTGAGTTGGCATCTCCCACCATCACATTGCTGCCCACTGGGCAGGGTTCACTGGAGCACCACTGAGGTACCTCTGTTGTTACAGCTCAGGGAGCTGAGACTGCCTCAGCTCTGTCATGTGGGCCTGGAAAGAGAGTCTGTCTCTAAGGGTTATTGGCTTTCATTTCTTAGAATGAAAATTCTTAGAATTCTTACATTCTTATAAAAGTGTATGTGGATTCATTCCTGCTTTACCCACCCAGAGTCTTCAGTTCCTTCCAGCTTTTGGCTGATGTAGCAGTCCTGCTGTCTGCCAACAGCTTTGAAACCCATGGATGTGATAATGGGGAAAATTATTAGCAAGTGTGACAGCAAATATGTCATACTGAGGGGGAGGGTGGCAAAACAAAGAGAACATATTAAAAGAAAATATCTCTGGGAAATAAAAAGGCGAAGAGAGCAAACATTTTCCTGAAAAGCAAATTGTCCAAAGTTGTCCTTGTTCTCATAAAGGATGTTTTATGGCAGAAGAGGTATAATATAGGATATTATACAATGGATATTGAGTTTTCAGTTAGATATTCCTACCAGCTGCTAATGTTACACCTTCCAGAGGTGTGGGCAGTATATGACACACTGAGCGGAGAAAATATTTGCACTGTGTATAGAAGATGAGTTAATTTTCCTTGTTTGTACTTACTGAACTCACTCTTTCTGGATTCATAATCCAGAAACTGGTTTCTTGTCTAGTCACCAGACAAATAAACTTCTGACAGCACCACGCCAAGTTTTCCCCCAAGGTTCAGTTCCAGCTGAAGAGGGCTCTGATGGCAGAGCTCAGCTGGCACCTCTGGGCTTTTCTGGTCTCCTGGGAGGGGATGGAACAGGCACTGAACACAACCAGCACCAGATGGGCCACTGGTCACTTGTCAGGCTCACCTTCTACATTTTTAGACCTAATTGAAATGGGCTTCTTTAATACCTTGACAATCCCTGGATTTACCAAATACTGCCTTTCCTTTTTTCCATTAATGTAATTGATGATGCATGAAGGAATTGCATTTGCAAACCTTGCGCATTGCAGTATTTGTTTCAGGATTTTTTTTTTTTTTTTTTTTTTTTGCCAGTGTTTCAGGATGTTTTATTTCCAGTGGTACTTGTTCTCCCAGAAAGATACTTGTCCAAAAAAATTTAAACTGAAGGATTGTTTAAAACAGGTCCATTTACACTGGATATTGAAACTGTGATTACCCTGGAGTCTTCTACAGATGTTGTGTTCTTTTATCCATAGGAGCAAGTTCAGTTGCAAAGCTCACTCCTGGAACTGCTGCTCAGCTTGGCATTAGAGTATTTTTCCAAGACAGGAATAACACATGGGTGATAATCTTAGAAATAACATCTTGTAAAACAGAGATTCTGTAAGACACGCAGAGATTCATTCTCCAGTGCATTGTAGCTATGATCCTCTTCCAAACCATGGCAAGTTAAACACTGGGATATGCCAGCATTTCAGCAATTTCCTTAAACTAATTTGTCCCTTTTTGAAGGCCCCCCAGCCACTGTGAAACACTCTTTGTCTGAATTGCCATTTATAACAGCAAGAAGCAGGAGCTTTTCTAAATACTGCAAACAACATTGAATTGCCAAAAAGTTCTGATGAATAGCACTTACAATGGTTGAGAGGCTTCCCTACGTCCTGTGATGTCTCTTCACTGTGGGTTGAAGGCTGCTCTTCACTGTAGGTGTTTATTTGTGGCCTGCTGGTTTTTCAGCTCTTGTGCTAGTCCTCAATATACAGTTGCAAATTGCAGTCAATGATGGTGTTTCTTTGCATTTATTTTGTGATGCAAAAGCCTTTTGAAATGCTGCTGGCATCTGGAAAAATAGATGGATCAGCCCTTGGCTCTGTACCCTGACAGAGAGTTCTTCAAGTGCTGATGGGCATCGTGTGGCATTGGATAGGAAGCAGAAAATATTTATGGTCCCTGAGCTGTTCTCAGACCACTGGGGCTTGAATGATGGTGAAATTCTCTCTAAGACATACAAAACTGGGAGATGAGGGTATTCTGGATGTCCTAAGGTCATCTTCAAAATGCCTCTGGCTCCCTTGTGGCTCTTGTTACATGGGGTTTTGTGGTTATCTGGAAAGCCTGTTGTATTTTAAAATAAATATATGTCTTTATTTATATATCTGTATCTAGATAGTTAAATCAGTAGATAGTTTTTTATATTTATATCTGTGTTGTAGTTTAGGTGCCAGACCCTCAGAGGTGAACAGGTTGAGTTACCTAGTGTGCTTTAACACAGGAGAAAGCAGCTTGACATCTGCTGAGGGGCTGGAGCCTCGTTTTCTGCCAAAGGTAGATCTTGCTGTCTGGTGGCTCAGACTGCTCCCTGACCCTCACCGTGCTGTTAATCAGACTAGGAAGTGGTTCAGCATTTTATTCCCTGTCTCTTGCAGCTGGTGGTGATTGTGTCCACAGTTTCTGTGGCTGTGTGAGTGTAATGATAGGTAATAAATGAGAATCAGCTCAGGGTTCAGGGTAAGTGAGAGCAAATGGTTCCTTCCTTGCCTTATAGAGGATTTGTGATTCATAATGAAACCAGACAGTGAGTGCAGTTACACACAAGCCACACTTTGGGCCAACGTGTCTGGTCCAGACCAGTGAGCCTCAGCCCCTGCTGCACTCACATCATCTCATGTACACCCCCCACTTCCTTCTCACAGAAGAAGTTTCAAAAATTATTATTTTTCATTTGCTTTTCCTCAAAAATAAGAGGGGGGGTAATGTAAAATCATGTAACATAATGAATGTCCTGAAAAGGGTGTGGGGTGTATGTTTTTCTGATTTTTTTTCCTCACAATGCAGAAACAATCAGTAGGGGTCAATTTGCTGGAAAGCTTTTCCAAAAACTTATCAGGGAAGGGTGGAAATGAATGTCACGAGGAATATTGTCAGGACCTGAGGTTAAAAGATCAGATCTTTATGTAGATAACACATTATAATTCTTGGGAGGGCTGAAGCCAGCCTCTGAGTAATTCAGCTGTCTGTGCAGGAATTCTGTGTACTTTCCTGGGAAGGATCCGATTGCTGTCCCTGTCACAGACAGGATGCAAGGCTACATGCTTTTCTGATCTGGTGTCATTGTTCTTGTGTTCTTAGGAAGTGGTCTCCTGAGGCTACATGAAAGATGTTTTACTGGGGGACTTATTTATTCACTGGCAATGCCTGAGGCAAAAAGGACACGGCTGTTAGGGAGAAACTGTGAGATGCCACAGCAAGATGATTTTTTTTTTCTCTCTTTCCGTGTTGGTGCTTTGAATTGAAACCCAGCCAGCACTACAGAAATTCCCCCTGTAAAGTTAGTGGGGTTTTGGGCCAGTCCCTAATGGGTGGTAGCTTATATTGAGACCTGTCATAGCACAGGACATTTTGCATTTTACAGGCAACTCAGCAAAAAGCAGGTAATTGAGCAGGACAAAACACTGAAATTCCCTCTGTGAGCAGCAAACAGCTCTTTAGAAGTAAGGATTGGCTGGGCAGTGTTATGAAACGTGTCTTTCCTCTGCAAATAAAGGTGAAGCTATCAATAGCACTAACAGCCCTGGGAGGAGGGAAATCTTTGAAGAAAATAAGATAATTCTGGGTTGTTGGATTAACATCAAACCAAAGCAATTACCCACAATGGCTTTTACATCCATATCTTCCATGAATTTTAGCATATTCCCATTCCACAGTGATTTCTACTCCTAAAAAATTGAATTAGCATAAGGCTACAGATGGCAGGATTTTAAGAGCAGTACCCCTTGCTGGCACTGCCTGCATCTTAGAGCAAGTGAATAAAAATCAGATATTTTAGATGTCCTCTTCAAGTTTTTGTGATGAGAAATAATGTATTTTCATCCCTTAGAATTCAGTTTAATTTGGTAAATGTTTGCCTTCCTCCAGATATCTAGAAGCAGGCAGTGTGAGACCAGGGTGAAGTCAGTGTGTTTAGAAATTCAGAAAGATGTGAACTGACCCCTGTGAAGGGAGTCAGCTCTAATACAGAGATGAATCTATATTTTTTTCCCTTGATAATTTCCTTAGTTGCTGAGTTTTATTGATTTTAAAAGATGGCATTTTACTGATCTGCTAAAAGCACTCTTGAAGACATATGCCTTGAGTTGGAATGGGAACAACTTTGTGAAAAATGGTGTGGAAGGAGTTAGCTACCAAACTCTGACACACTTTCATCTGCACATGCACAAACACACACTATGAGTGTGATTCCTTGTCCTTCCCTGTCTGGACATCAGTGCTTCTCTCCTGTGCCTTGCTGACAACACAGAAACCAGATCTGGGGTGCCCTGGGTGTCTTTCATTCACCCAGAGCATTTCCTGCCCATTTGCCTGTGCTTATGTGCTTTCCTGAGCAATTTTGGGAGCACGTAATCTGCAGAAATGTCTTCAGTTTTAACTCTAGGACAACTTTGGTGGGTGCCAATGATAGACATGAAAATTGAGAGCAAAGTCTCATTTCATCCCTGTGTCCTACCAGGTTAAAGGCTGTCCTGAGGCTCTCATGCTGAGGTAGTTGACAGCCAAGTCCATCATTAAAATGCGACTATGGCCATTTTCCCTTCCAAAGAAGGAGCATGTGTTTTGCCAAGCCCTCTGTAGATAGTACAACAGCTCCCTAAAGAACGGTAAAAATAATTAAAAAGAAATCAATCAGTCCCACTGCCAGCCTGGGGAGAATGACAGCAAAGAGCTGTGTCCCCCTCCCCATTCCCAAAGCAGAGCCGTGTGGATTTCAAGGCTTTGATGTAGCTTTTCCTCACTACTCTCAGCATTTGCTTGGCTCCCAGCTGTGTAGCCAAGAGGACTGGTAGCTCCAAAATCCCCCTGGGCTTGTGGCCCTGGTGGAGGGCAATGGCTGAGGGTCTCTCTCTGGCCAAGACTGCTGGCAAAACCTGCTCCAGCCTTCCCCAGCTCCCTGGCTCCGTGACGGACCGGCCCACGAGCGCTCCTGTGCCCTGGCTCTGTGTGGTGTGTTTGGGAAGCCAAAGTTTGGTTACTGCAGAGTTTCTAACTCTTTGTAAATGCAACCAGCAGATACTGAGAGCTGTGTGTTCAGCTCAGCAAGGCATTCCCACCGTGGAATAGTCATTTATTTAGGATTTTCATTTTAAAAACAAACCCAAACAAACCTTGAGTCTGAAAGCTGTGGGATGAGAACACGTCAGATGATGTCCCTCAGTAAGTTGCTAAAAATACATGAGGAGCTCTTGATTCCACTCTGAAGAGAAGGGGAAGCACTTCCTATTGCCTTGTTTTTCTTTTCTTTTTTCTTAGGAAACTGCTGTTGTTGGTAAATTGCATGCAGCAAGGAATTTATTAGTAAGACCCTCTACAAGTGTCTCTTCTCTATCCTGTTCTCTGTTGCTGCAGGAAGTAGGTTTTGAGAGTGAGACAGAATAATTCCTATTGCATCCTTAGTTAATTATTTGAAATTAAAATGTTAGTTGAGGAAGGATGCAGGATTAGTAGTGCTCTTGTAAAGAAGGATGGCAAAGCTCGTTTTTGGATGAAAAACGAGCTTTCTCTATCTCAAATTACAAACATGGAACATTATTTCTCTTTATACCAGATACAAATGAAGCATCGTTCTATTATGAGAATAACAGATTTGAAGTATTTTATTGCTAGTTAAATCTAATTCATGGTACTCAATGCAGATTTCAAGGATCAAGGGATTTAGATTATCCTGCATTACCAGCTTTAGGCTGTCATTTCTTGGTGTGTTTAAGTGCCTGCTGTGCTTGAAAAGGCTTTGAGGACAAAGGTGCACATCCCTGTCCCTGCCCCAAGGGACCCAGTGTAGCTGTAGCCACCAGCTCATGTGCCTCTCTTGGAACAGGGAACTTGCCAGAAAAGAGACAAGATTAGTTTTCAGCCCTCAGCAGGGCCCAGATTTTGCTCTCCAGATGGTCACACAAGCTCTGTACTGGCACAAGGGAGAGTCTGACCAGTTCCTTGAGGAGATCTCACCTTTGCTTCCCAAGGCGGATGTGGCTCTGTGCATGTGCCTGGAGTCACAATTGCAACGGCAAAAGAAAGAGCTCTTCAAGTAGAGGAAGGGAACTGAGCAAAATAAAGCTCCTTTGGGGTTTGTGGTTATTTAAATGCTTTTTTAAGACACCTTTCTCTGGCTGTGAGCCCTGGGTATAGGTGTTTCACCCTCCTGGTAAATAGGAGCAGCTCTTCCCAGCTGGAGGGTTATTTGTGACTGTGGCTCTCAGAGAGATGGCAAGGGGGCAGAACATCCTGGAAAACTGCACAGAAAGGGAAAAGCAAAACTGCTGCTTGTTCAGCTGCAGACTTGCATGGGTGCTAGCAGTGATTGCTGCCCGTGTCCGTAACAGCAGCCAAGGCTTCTTTAGGTGTATTTTAGTCATGTCACAGCTGTGGCACTCACGATGCTGCAGTGCTGCACAGCTATTGACCAGTCTCTGCACCTCTGGGATCTCATGTCTAATTCAGGATTGACCAGAATGGATACAGATGCATCCTAATTGGCTAACTAAGTTAATGAACTTTCCCTGCAACTGATTGCACAACAGCAAACCGACCCTGTCACGCACTGTGTGAGCACTGCAGCCAGGCAGGGCTGGCACATCCTGCTGCACTGTGACACCAGAAAGTTCTCAAACTCTTAGAGCTGCTTAAGTCAAATGGAGGAGAAACTACAAGGAGACAAAGCTCTGACTGGCAGCTTCATAACTTCACCTTGTGTATGTACAGGGTCAAAGGAAGTAGTGGTTTTAGAAATGTAACTGCTGCAACATTCCAGCTTTTAGAAATAATTTAAGTGCAGCTCAGGGATATGTTAATAAGTTATTACCTGATCAAGCTGGTGGAATTGATGCAGATGCAGTTTTGTCTTCCTAACTTTTTGGGGTTTTTTTCTGAATAATGTGGGAAAAGTTGTAATTTCCAGACCACGTCCTTTTGGTGTATTAGCCAGTCTTTGGTTATGATCACATATATAGGGAAGAAAAAGATGAACAGGACAAGATTATGGTGGTAATTCCTGGGTATACCAAATCAACTGGCCAGCTGAGGACATTCTGAGCAAGAGGAGCTACCTTTAGCAGCCTTTCAATTAATATTCCTACAGGGTTTTATCCAATCCTGTTTTGTAAAAACCTAAACTCAGCTCCTGGGGCATCCTGAGATAAAATTCCATTGTTTAGTTAAGTTTTGTGAGTGAAAGGTCTCCTTTGATTTGCATTTTTTAGCTGCCAGTGTTATTTGATGCTACCTGGCTGGTCAGTCTTCTAAGACAGGAGATTGTTCAGTTTTCCCCTTTTCCTTGCTCCTCATGGTGTTAGATCTCCTCCATATCCCACACTGGTGGTTCCTTTTCCAGATGTTTAATGTTTTATTGTAAATGGACTTATTTTATCCTTTTGGCAATTCTTTTTGATGCCCACTGTGTCTTTCCCAGTAATAACCTTTAATATTACAGGGATGCAGTAGACTTACTAGTATGGAAGTGTTTTTATTTGCAAAGAGGTTCTGATCTCTGTTGCCATCAGAAGTCATAAGCAGCTCTGTCTAAATAAAATTCTCAACTGTAAAGCCCACTGAATCAAGGAGTCCTTCCCTCAGCTTTGGTCAGGAGTATAAATGAAACCACACTAAAAGCATTTTGCAGGAAAACAGCTCAAAGTGGAAGTGGCTATAAAACAGAATTGGCCTTGGTTTATTTAATCCATCACTTCTGAACAGTAAAATTCAAAAGCAGAGTTTAAGCACTGCCAGAAGAGTGTGTTTTCTGGGCTCTGCTGACAAGTGCCAGCAGTTTAATCTGTTTTAGGCAATAATCTGCATGGATTTGTATGGCACTGGCATGGAAAGCCAACTGTGCCACAGCCTCCTCTTCTTTTTTGGAATGAACCAGATTGTGGAACTGACCCCAATGTGAATATTGTATTTTTAATTGATAGGAGGGGCGGTGTCTGCCCCTCCACAGAAGACATTCTGCTACAAATACACTTTTATTTCATTGGAAAAGCTGCTCCTTGGCTGCTGCTCTCCCAGAGCCTCCTCACTGCAGGGTCAGGCAAGCACCAGTTCAGGCACAAGGAAAGTGATGGACTGGGAGCTGGACACTGGAACTGTTCCTTGGGATTGCTGCATTGTCTTACAGAGCACATCTCTAGGAACACAGCAATGGTTTTATTGATGTTCAGATTGCCCAAACCCCTTTAAAACAATTCCAATGTGATCACTGTAATTCCCACAATGAAAAGCAGAAGTAGGGGGTTTCCTTTTTTCTATTTAAATGATGTTGTCTGTGTACAGCTGTTCAAAATTTAGTCTTGTAGCAAGTTAGCTCCTGCTCCATGTAAATTTTTTGGACATCCAGAGAGATAAAACAGTACAGTAGAATTCTGGCTTTTCCACTGTACATTTAGGTAAAAAAAGTTTGAAGTACAGCAGGATGGAATTGAACCTCAGATGTACAAAGGGTTGTGAATTGAAAGCTGTAACTATCTCCCTATGACTTCAGCAGTAAGGAAGATATGAATGGCTGAATCTTTAAGCTGTCTGCAGCTTTAATGGACATAATATAGGAAATTAATAAAAAAAGCAGATAAAAAATTGAGTGCTAGGTTCCTGGATATTCTTATCTCATTTTCTGTTTCCAAGGAGTGGATTTCCCAACAATTCCCACTGAAGCAATTATTCTTGTTAGTTAAGGTGAACAAAGCAAGCTTCAGGATATCCTTTGCTGGGAATATAGGGGCTAACCCTTGGAATAATTTGGTTTCTGGAGTGAGGAAAAAGGGAGGAATTATCAGTACTGAACTCTTCCAAGCACTGCATCTTGTGTATTATTGAGTGAATTGTGAAGTTGCCAGGCAAGCTGTGTTCAGGCCTTGTCTGGCTTCATGAGTGCTGTTTTTGTAAGCAGGTTCTGACCCTGTCTCAGCAAATGGAACTGAGTGCTATTGTACAACAGCCTCCTTCTCTGTGTAAATATGTGTGTCAGCTGTGTGTGCACATACTCATCCTAAACATGTTGTTTACATTTTGTATCAGTTTGTGCTAAGGAAAAAACAGGCACCTCATGGTGCAATGTGCTCCCTATGGAGAAGACAAGATTGGAACTTGAATACTGATGAGTGGCATCTGCAGTGGGGGAAACACCATCTAGAGTGTCCTGTGGAACAGAAACACACACTGGAAAACACAGACTGTGTGAGTAGTTAGGGCCACACCTTTAAAACACATTCTCCTCTCTTTCCAGCTTTTGGCCCATTCCCACCTTGTCACCCAGCCCAGAGCACTGAGTGCTATGTCCACTTGATCCTTGAACATCTACTGGGATGGGGACTCCTCCAGCTCCCTGAGAGGCCCCTTCCAATGCCTGACCACCCTTTCAGTGAAGAAATTCCTCCTGAAGTCCAGCCTGAGTCTTCCCTGGCACAGCTTGGGGCTGTTTCTTCACATCCTGTCCATGTTCCTCGGGAGCAGAGTCCAACCCCCTGTGGCTGCCCCCTCCTGTCAGGAGTTGTGCAGAACCAGGAGGTCTCTCCTGAGCCTCCTTTCCTCCAGGCTGAGCCCCCAGCTCCCTCAGCTGCTTCTTATCATCCTTGTGCTCCAGACCCTTCCCCAGCTCTGCTGCCCTTCCCTGGGCATGCTCCAGCCCCTCAATGTCCTTCTTGCAGGGAGGGGCCCAGGACTGGGTGCAGCACTCAAGGTGTGGCCTCACCCATGCCCAGTACAGGGGGACAATGTCCCTGGTCCTGCTGGCCACATTCCTGACAGGATGCCATTGGCCTCTTGGCCACCTGGGCACACACCTGGGCTCATGCTCAGCCCCTGCTGACCAGCACACTCAGATCTTTCCCACTGGGCAGCTTTCCAGCCCCTCTTTCCCCAGCCTGTGGCACTGCCTTGAGTTGAGACTGATGCACAGGACTTTTCACTTTGCCTTATTGGATCTCAGCTTGCTGAGGACACAAGCACAAGGACACAATGAGGCATTTATAAAATTCTCCATTTTGTCCTGTGGTCTGTTCTGGGAGAATGTTTCAGACCACATCCAACCCAAACCTTTGTATGCCTTACTCCAACTGATTCGGTGCATTCTCAAGCTTTTTTTTTTTTTTTTTTATGCTCCTGTGTTTGACATTGTCAGTGTGTGCCAGCTTTGCATGACATATGGAACTGATGGTGTTTCAGAGCTCCTCACACTTGTCAGAAACTTCTTGTCTGCATGAGAGTCTGGAACCCAGTGCTGTGGTGTTTGCACCCGGCAGAGTGCAGTAACACAATCCATCTGTTGGCTGTTGAATTAGCAATGAAGTAAAACAAAGCCCGTGTGCAGAGTGATGTAACAGAGGACTTACAGCAAAGTTTGTGACAGGGATGGTTTTCAGGGGGATGTTTCCTAAAATCAGTTGTGTTGTATTAATTCATCTTCCTTCAAAGGATGAATGGTTTAAATGATGTTGCTGAGGTTCCCGGGGCCTTGGACTGCCCCACCACTGGGTATCAATTTTGCCTTGGTCATATACAGTCAGAAAGCTTGAAGATCTCTAAGATCATCAGGTCCAGCCATTAATCCAGCACTGCCACCTCCACCACTAATCCATGCTCCTCAGTGCCACAACTACACAGTTTTGAACACTTCCAGGGATGGTGATTCCACTGCTGCCCTGGGCAACTTGTCCCGGTGCTTGACCATCACCACCTTGTGTCTGTGGCACAGTTCAGGTTCAGTGGTTAAGTAGCATGAAAGGATCTTTGTCCTTTCTAGGCTTGAATGGTGCAGTGAGAGAAAAAAATCACTTTAAATCATGGCTGTAGATCTTCAGAAATCCCTCCAGCACAGAGATGATCCTATAAACAGGACACTGCTGAAGCTGGAAGATCTGTGTGGGTTCCAGATGTCTGTAGTTCATCATGGGCAGGTCACTTTCCTGTGTCTTAATTTCCTTAGCCCTAAAGTAGAAACTAATGTTTAACTTTCTTTCTAAATTGTCCCATGCCTCACCATGATTAAATGTTCTGTGTGGTATTATTATAGCATAAAACTACAGAGAAAATTAAAATTAAAAGAGGGAAGCATTGCAAAAACATGTCTTTGGAATAGAGGAGCTGGTTGGGCTGTTGGAGAGTCTTCATCCACCATTGGAGGTAGATGGTAACTGGTGTCACAAGCAGCTAGAGAATCACATGCACTCATGACTGAAAGTCCCTGGGGTAGAAGTGGCTCGACCAAATCCCAGGGTTGTACTTGTACACACCCGAAAATTATCCCACCCAGGGCAAGCTGCCTGTTTAGGTGTTCTCATTGTTTGGAAATTTGTTGTTGAGAAGATGTTATCAACCTCTCAGCACACAGTTCTCAGCAGTGTCTCAGTGGATGCCAGTCCCTTGAGGCAGAGGCTGTCTGGGTTTGCCTTGGCTTTGACAGAGCCAAGCTCACTGTCAGCACTCAATTAGATGTGTACACAGGGTTTGTGCTGACTCAAAGCTCAAAGATACCCACTAGGGTTTTTTTGTTGAGCATCCTTGTGTAGAAAAAGCTATTTTCACCTGACCCTGAACCCTTCTAGCATTATTCCTGATAGGAAAAAATAAGCCCTGTGTGCTTAAAGTCAAAACCAAAAGAAGGGACCTTTTTTCAGGGAACTGAGGAATGGCAGCCTTTGGGTGTGCCTCTGTCACTGCCTCTCTTCCTTCTTGATTCCACTCTGTGGATGACCTGCTGGCAGGAGAAGCCCCTCTCTGAGGTAATCTCTGGGTTGATAAGTGCACTAAACAAAAGTCCACTCAAGAAAAGAGCAAATGAGATGGAGGCAATTGTCTTTGGAGCCACAGGGTGGAGAGCTGTCAGGTCAGAGCCTTTTCAGGGAACAGCTGTAGAGTCAAGCTGGTAAATTTTTGTTTGGAGAGAAAAAAGAGAAAAATAAGAGTGATGGTGTCTCGTTCCAGGAGGCAGGCGCTTTTTGTGACTGTTAAATATAAAGTTCCTTCCTCTTCTCTCATCTCCTTTGCTTCCACTGTTGGGGGATTTACTTTTCCCCTGGGTACACAATCAGCTCTTGAGAGGGGAAAGTGTGTTCTGAATAGCAGCTCCCTGGCCATAATCCTGAAACAGGACTGAAGCTGCAGTACATGCAGCAGCAATAGAGGCTTGGCAGGATGATTTCCTTGTCTGGTGGGTGTTTGGGTGGGACGTGTAAAACTTTTTAAGCTGCACATTGTTGTAATTCCAGCCATGCACAGAAAAAGCTGGGCAGTGCTGGCTGAGAAAGTGCTTGTGCACCTGTACAGGGTGGGACAGGCATCCAGAGGCAGAAATAGACACCGAGCCATCCTGTTTGGGCAATTACACTCTTCCTGCCTGCTCACCACAGTCAGTGTTTCAGTGGCTAAGCCACAAAGGGAGGCATAAAGACAAATGGGTTCTCCTTTTGAAAATACCTGTACTTAAAAGAACCTCCCTCCTTGATGGCATTCACTGTGTGTCTGTTTATTCATCCTTTGCTCACATGATAATTTACTCCTGCAGAAATGTATCTCAGCTCCACCCTGTGCTGGGATTGAGCCACTTTTGCTGGCACTGCTGGGGATCATTTACCAGGAGAAATTAGCTGTACACATCCCTAATGGGACTGCCAGAGCTACACCTGCCCACAGCTGCTCCCGATGCCATCACTGCCTTCACAGTAACTCATCTTAAATCCCAGGGGGGTTCTAACTCTGCCCTGACTTGCACTCTACTTCTCTTCAAGAGCTGGTAATATTCTCAGACATCTCTAAGTGAAAATGGGAAGAGGAGCTGCTGATTGGGAAGAGGAAAGTGCGATGCCAACCTCTGTCCCACTGCCACTCTAATAGAAAAGATTTGTGGCTGTGGTTGAGCTGAAGCAGCAGCTGCTGTGGTGTCACTTCAGTTTTATTAATTTGGGAGAGGGTAAGTGCAAGAAACAGAAAATGCTGTGGAAGAAGGGAGAGAAGCAAGAGAGAAAGAGGCTGGCACAAGTGCCAGACTCCTTTACTGGAATGCAACCCTCTGCCTTATGCTTAGCCCTCTTGCCTGCAAATGAAACATGTTTCTGCTGCCCCTCTCTCCAGCTGAACATGCTGCAGTTTTGTGTCTTCTGGATGAGGTCTCTCCTTTGTGGTGTTTAATAGTCACAGAACCTCAGCTGCTGCTCTGGAGCAGCTCAGGTTTCCATCCTACCTGGGAATGGTCCCTACTTTAGTTCACCTCTGTTCTGCCAGCCCAGGCTGGGCTTCAGGAGCCTCGGCTGTCACTGGCAGGAGTAATTGCAAAAATTGATTCACAGGAAATGCCTGTAACAAGCAAATCCTTTTGACAGACCACACAGCCATCATACTCTGCATTTATTTGAGTCAATCAATGCTCTGATGCGTATTTGGGTCATAAATATTCTGATATAAATTGCATTTATTCTTGTGACAGCTGTGTTCTGTTACCTGTTATTTATTTGGCTCTGTTGTCCTTTCGTTTTACACCTTGTGGAGCTGTCAAGTCAGCTGCTTACCACTGACAAAGCTCACAGCTCAGAGTCTTCCAAAAATAAATCCTCCAAAGGGATTTGAGCAGCAGAAGGATGTATGTTGTTGGAAAGTCATTGGACAACCTTTTTTTTTGGTTTGTTTTATTTGAAATAGGAGCTTTGTGCAATTTGCCCAAATTCCAGAATTAGACTTTTCATTTGTGTTCCAGAGGTCATTGAAGCTAATAATCCCACTGATTAATGTGAGTTTTGGATCCCACCCTGCATGTCTCAAAGTTGAATTAAACATGTTATTTGATATTTGAAATGGTGGGATGATGATGACTTGGATATTTCTAATTTTCCCTTGGGAGCTTTTTCAGTTTTGTGTCATTTTACATCATAAAAAGGGCAGAATATGGGATTCTGAGATGAATGAATTGTAGTGTCCTTCCAAGAGAAAGATCCAATTGCAGTGGTCACACTGGTCTGGACGAGTCACAGTCATTTTCTGCTTCTCATTCCCACTGAACTGCCACGTATCCTTCATGCCAGGTTGTTGCACCAGCTTTGCAAGGTGCCAAGCCCTTGGTGTTAATTCAGGAAAGCACTTAATCATGGAATTGATGACTCTAAAGTGCCTAATATAAGCATGTGCTTAAGTGCCTTGTTGGAGTGGGGCCAGTGCAGATGTGCCCTTGCTGAGCAGAGATTTGTGAGCTCTAGTTCTGCTCTAGTTTCTCTGTAAAACAGAGATGAAAACACTGCTCATAGTTTTATTTGTAGCTTTTGTTTGCATAAGGATTTTGGGATAGATGCAGGGACTGTTTTATCTGTAGGGTTTATGTGTGAGCTAAACAGCAAAACTGTTCATAGCATTGCTGTTGAAATCTGTGTGATACATTGCATGTGCTGCATTTCAGATCTTAACATTTCTCTATTATCTCGATTTATTTTATTCTAAATGTAAAAAGAGTAATCCTGTAATTTAGTTCAAATACCACGGTGCAAAATTCATACACACTCACATGGGTCACAATGCACAGATGCAAATGGATATGCATTATTTATAAAGCAGCTTTGACATCTTAATATACTAAAAGAAAAAAGACATTTAGTCATAGTTCAGCATTCTGCACATTTTGAACTGTCGTATATCATCATCCATGAAAAATTCATTATTTAGGTCTTAACCATTTTAATTTTATATGCACATTCCACCCAAAAGGGGTGTCCTCTGCTCTTGTCTTTTCCTCTTTTTCTTTTTTTTTTTTTAACCTATTCTATCCCCCCACCCCATTTTATACAATGAAAAGTAGACAGCTGGGGTTAGGCTATGCCAAAAGCCCACAGCACCCTCCAAGACCTAGCTGATAACAAACGAGGGCTGTGTGACTAGAAAGAGACCTCTAGGTATTCTGGTGTCCTACCCAAATGCTTCTGGATTTACTGAATCCAAGACAGCCAGTTATAGCCAGAGTTCATACTACACACCAATAAAATCCATGTAATTGTCCTTATCCAGTTCTCTAATGTGAACAGACAAAAGCCAGGTGTAAATCAGGTTAAAACGTGGCAATTTCTGCCAAATCAGGAACATGGTGTGAATGCCCCATGTGAAGTGTTCTCAGGGGGTTCACAGGCAAGATTATTTTGAGATGGGCAGAGGACTGAACTCTGAACTGAGGTGATTTTGCTGAAGTTACTCTCTCAAGAGCCTCATTCCTACGTGACAGAAGGTTTTAGGTTCATGCTTTGGGAGTTTTGGAGCGAACAAAGGGCAAACTTGAAGTCTTTCAGGTGAGGACAATCCTGGCCAGTTTGGACTTTGTAAGTTAAAACTCTTTGTTCTGGTGAAGTTGTTGCTTAGTTTAATGATGGTGAAAGCCCCTAGTGAGGAGACAGGGCTGGTGTCAGTAGGATGATAGTGGTGTTTACTGGTTTTTCTCCCTTTCATAATTTCTTTAAAATAGGAAGGATGCTAGGAAGGATGAAAGAACCTCAGCTTCTGTGGCCCATTTCTCTCAGGTCTCTGCTGCAAGAGCCAACAAGGAGCCCTTGCCTTGTTTTCTGTTTGCTTGAAACTCCTTCCAACCTCCACTTAACCTTCTCAGTAACATTTAAGCAAAAGCTCTTAATTTATTCTGTCCTGGTTTTGCCCATCCCCAGATCTGAGCTCAGCTGACTCTGAAGGGCTGGTGCTTTCAAGTAATATGAGTTCACTGGTCTGAAGTTTCTCTGGGAATGAAAAATCTGTTTGATTAAGGAAACACTGACTTCAGAAAGCCTGTTGGCCTGCTCTACTCTGCAAGGCAGGGCTGCAGAATGTCTAATTATTTGCAACTGTTCTCCAGAGGATTTGGCTTGCAGAAAATTAGTCTTTCTGTTTCTGGTCTGATGTTTATGAAATATTTTTTCCTTTTTCTCTCCTTTGCAGTTTTTATCTGTAGTTTCATGGTCGCAGCGCCGATCTTTGGTTACCTTGGTGACCGGTTCAACAGAAAGATCATTCTCAGCTGTGGGATCTTCTTTTGGTCAGCTGTCACTTTCTCAAGCTCCTTCATCACTGAACAGGTAAGATCTTTGCAAAGACAATTTGCAGGGTGTCCTGAAAAGATGGACAATATATTCCTAAGTGCTCAAGGGGAACATATCCCTCTCTTGTGTATTTAGCATTTAGCATGTTCTATTATCTGACCTTTTGTGGGAGAAGTGTGCTCTGTGTAACCGTGTTTGCTTAACTGTGAAAGCTGCCACTCTTTGCTTGTGCATATTCATAAAAGGTAACACATGAAGCATGTCTAAGCAAGAGTTTCTGTTGACATAAGGGCTTTGTTTTGAGGGAGATCCTAAAGAAGCTTTAAAAGGCTTTACAAAAGTCTTGGGAAAATGAATCCATGGCTACACAGTGGTTCTCTTGTCTTCTGATATGTAACTGAAGCCATTGGATTTTGTTGGGAAGTCTGCTCGTGGTATGTGGTATGGAATAACAAAATGCATCCAGCAGAGGTTTTACAGATGCACTTTGGTTTCTCTCCACCAAGACAGAGAAAGTGGATGATAACATGGAGATCAGACACAGTTTCAGCTCCTTTAACACTTGTCAATGGATTTGTCTGGGGAAACTGGTGATGGAGCTGTCAGGCTCACTTAATTTTGTCAAGCTCTGCATCTCTCTCCTGCTCCCAGAACAGCTGCCGTGCCCCATTCTGAGGACTCCTCACTGCATTAATTTTCTTGTGTGTCAGAGGCATTTGGAGGAAACAATGATCTGGCAGTTTCTGGGGGGAAATATCCTCTTGTTTAAATCATATTATAGCAGAGATTTAATTGCTGCAGGTGGCAGCATTCCTGGAGATACAAATCAGAGCTCCTGGCATCATCAGCCTGATTTCCCCAAGGGAGGCAGGGGCATTCTTCATCCTTTCTGTCCAGCTGCGTTCCAGAGATTGCAGAATTGTGGTCACGCCTAAAGAATGACAACCAGGGACTAAACCTCTCCACCCTTCTCCATCCTGCCCACCCACATGCTCTGCAGTTTTTAAAAAAAGACAGTTTCCACTTAAATCAGGCAGTGGCACTCATGTCAGTCTGGCTTTCACCAGGAGTGGTTGTTGCTGCATTTTTAAAGCAAAATGCATATGGCCAAATGTGGAAGCCTTTAACTCAGTAAATTGTTCTGTGTTACCCTTGGCCAGGAAGCACCTTTGCCAGAGAAAGAATGTCTCTCATCTAAAATAAAGAAGGATTTTTTTGGTTTTCTCTCTATTTTTTTTTTTCTTTAAATGTTTGTCATAACATTCTGCAAAAGCAGCTTTGATCAGAGCCCAAAGAGAGAAGCATTTTAGAGAGAACCAATGACCTTTTCATAAACACTTCCTGTGTTATGGACATATATTTATGCTTAGATGCTCACTGACCTCCCTGCAGTCAGCTGGGTCCCACAGCTGCAAGAAGGGGAACACTGGAACTGGACTGATGTTTTCAGAGTTGAATTTCAGTTTAAGGATTTGGGGCTTGTTAGCTGAAGTAGTTCAGGGATTAATATATATGGTTATTTGTACACAGGGGCTCAGAGTGGCACTAGCATATGTTTGGAATCCAAACCCCAATGTTTTGGAAGTCATAAGAGTGGCAAGATCAATATAGCCAGACCTGTGTTAAGTCATCCTGGACATGCACCAGTACTAACTCTGGACCCCAAGGACCATCTTGACAGAAACCACCCTAATACTTAGAAAAAAATCCCATTTTCCTGCAATCCTCAGCTCCACCAGAAGACTTAGCTATTAATCCAGAGTTCTCAAGCCCAGCTCCTGTTATTGACTCCAGGAGGTAATGGAAAGTGTTGCAGCTACTGTAAGGATGTTCTCTACCCAGTGGCTGCAGCAGCTGAGCAAGGTCCTAACAATAATCCAGCTTTCCTTGTTATCCCTCCCACTTTGGTGTCCGTGTTGGAGGCCTGATCTCTAACTGGGAAGACATGCCACACTGAACAAGGTGAATTCCTGACATGCTAAAAGGGTCCGAAAAGAGCTTGGTTTTGTTTTTGTTTTGTTTTGGTTTTTTATGTAGGCAATTTTCCTGATCTTTGTTGTCTAGGACTGATTTGAGGAGTAAAATGTTGCCTTTTCTCTCAACAATTTTTTTCCTTTTAAGACAGTGCATGTATTTGTTGGGAAGGAGGATAGGGAGCTGAAATATCAGAAAACTCTTTGCTGGCACAAATAAAAGCAGTAGTAAAACTACTGTGAGTAGAGAAGTTCTCCTATCCAAGTTGACATGAGAACACAGGGCTGGAAGGAGCAAGCTGACACAGGCTGAGCCCATCAGAGAACTCCTTTATGTGGCAGCACCAAAAATCCTGAATTAGGTGAGGAACAGTAGCCATTCAGGAGGAACAGCAGCCTGCCTTCAGGGATTGCCTTTCTTCAAATTTTGAGGGCTCCTCATGCATCCTGTCACTGTGTAATTAAATAGAATGCACAGCCACACAGCTCAAATTTGGAGTGCAAATGGAAAGAGACAGCTTAACAAAGGCCAAAAGCAGCTACAGAGCTTGTGAACTCTGAAGGCACCCAGCTTGTAAAGCTCTTTGGTAGTGTGTCAGTTCCTGGCTAAAATTTGAACATCTGAAAGAAGCCATGAAAAATGCTGTTGTTTGAATCAATGAGTAGGTTATTGTGCAAACAAATTTTCATAAGGAGACATGTTCATTCTCATTTGTCCTACTGTCTTCCCAAAACTTCATCTGCTGAGCATGATGCCCTGTGGCCTGGGACATCCCTGGGGTCAGCTGGAGACAGCTGTGGCTCTCCAATTCCTTGTGTCCCCTAGTGAAGGGCTGGTCCTCCCAGTGAGGAGCAGAAAAGACCTTGACTCTGTATGAGTTGCTCAGCATAATGAAAACATCCGTGTGTTATCAGCTCTGTTCTCAGCACAAATCTAAAACATGCTCCCTTACCAGCTACTGGGAAGAAAATTAACTCTGTCCCATCCAAAACCAGCAGAAAAGGATTGGAGCACAGTAATCAGCTCATCCAAGATACTGTCTAAATGCTATTTTGTTCTGCTTGGGTTAAAATTGTGACTGAAAATCGGCAGATAATCAGGAATTGGATACATGTGCCATGCAGACAGTTGCTAGAGAGCTTTGCCTTTTTTAAATGTCATTAGTTATTTATTATCAAGTATCTCTGGGTTCTTAATATGGAATAATGACTGTCAAATAAATGAAGAATTAATCTCTTATCTGCTGGTAGTTACTAAATAGGTAGATATTAGGCTTTCACAATGAAAATCAGGCCAAAATCTGGTGGTAGTTCCAGTGCATATGGAGGGTGATAGAAAAGAGCAATGCATGAATTCCACCCATAACAAAATAGAAACAGGACAAGTCTTGCTTAAAAGTTGGGTTACTGCTCATGAGATCTTAAATTAATTTTTAAACGAATCATGGTATCACTGTATCAGAGTGATTCCATAAATACACCTGTTTCCATGGATAAAAATAGCTAATGGTGAATTTAACTAAAGAAAATCAACAGAAGTAGTAAGACTGAGATAATATTGATAAGCTCACTTTTTAATGTGGTTTGATAATTTACGTTAGTACAGAGTTTCTCTATAGCAAGATAAGACATGAGGCCTCCTCTGCTTTGGTACCTTGCACATTTCTGCTCTAGAACACTGTTTAGCACTTCCTAAAATAAAAGTTCCATTAAGAAATCATTAACAAACTTGTTCAATAATCTACAATTAGGTAAAGTTGGTACATATTTAGACATAGCTCCAGATTAACTCCATTTATAGAAGCTTCAATAAATAATGTATGTATCTTAATTTTCATTTCCTAAAAATGAACACCTGCTTAGAGACTTTCTCCCTTTAAGCCTGACTTTAAATCAGTTCTGCAACCACCAGCACAACTTTTGGCACTTTCACCTGCAAACCCTTTCTTGTGTTATTTTTTGCTTTTGCCAAGCATTTGGGGAGAACACTTGCTAGTTGTTGGTTCATGAACTGTAATAAATCAACAAAAAATCAGTAGGCTTCTGTGTGGTACAGAGTCATATCCCAAAGTAATGAACCAAGTGCACAATCTTTGTGGAGTTTCTTTACCCAGATGTGTTTCCAACCACACAAAAAGCTAAATATATGTTTGTCTTCCTCTGTATCAGTATAAACTCTGATTTAATAAGTAACCAGTTTATTTCCCTAGGTAGCATTTTCATGAGCACACTGCCTGATTGCATGTGGTGGCTGATCACCTTGAGGTGCTTTATATTCCAAGATGTCATTGGAAAGGGTCTGTAATCCCAATTGCATCATTTCTCTCTTTCTGAACAGCTTGATATGAAGCAACCTGGTTATCAGGAGTGCTCATGCCACATGCTGGGAGTTTGTTTCTGGCTGCTTGGATACCCACATCTATTAGTCATGATAAATGTTCTCAGCTGGCTTCTTTGAGCAGCAGATTGTCCTAGATGAACCTGGGGTTTGGTGCTAGACTCCCTGTCCCTCTCAGCACAGCCTCTGGGACATCAAACCCCCTCTCCCTCATAGGCAGACACTGCTCTCCTAAAGTAAGAAGGAGCTCAGAGGTGAAAATCTGTAGACTCTAGTCTTCTAAAATACTGCTCTGTCCATGTAAATATCTTGAATAAAGCATATTTCTGTGTAAAGGCTTACAAATGAGCAAAGGCTTCTGCTCCACCAGGCTGGGAGACCAAGAGTACCCAATAAGCAGCCAGAGCAGGCTGTGGTAATGTGGGTTGGCTGGGAGACACCAGAGCTGCACATGCTAGAAAGTTGGGGAATGGAAAAGCAAAGAATTAACAAGGTAAACCAGGATGTTCTTTTGAATTCTCCAGATCTTGGTAAATATCTGTTCAGATTTTGCTATAGCTAACATGATAAAACCTTTTTGCTCCCAGTGCAATTTACCTCTGGATAGGTGTTTATCCTAGTGTTGTTTTCCTTTTATTTTGATTTATCTCTGTAAGAGGAAGCAAATTGTCCATGGTGGAGTTCCAGTTAGTCTGCTGTGCTTGCTCAAGTCCTGTCTTTCAGATTTGCCAGATGTATTATTAATTCAAAAGCTTGTCTTTCAAGGAGTTTCTAAAAGTGAAGCAACAAATTGTGTGCAGCATGGAACAAATGGTTAGCTGGGTTAATTTTAAAAAACATAAACATAATCCAACCACTCCCTCCACATGATGATTCACTATAGGGAAAAAGCGTCTTTAGTTTTAAGTGCTCAGGCAGAAATTGTAATATAAAACATACAGCTCCTGTGCCTGTGGTTCCACTGTGCAAGACAAATACACAGCTTGAAAAACATAAACAAACAAAACTAAAATCCCCAAGCCATCATTTTATATGTAAGAAGGAGACTGAGTGTTGTCTTTGAAGTCACCATGAATTACTGGAATGTTTACATCCTACTGTTCTGGCCTATTATTTTTGAGCAGAACTCTCCTGTAGAAAAAAGGCAAGAGGGATTCTCCCAGCAACTTTGGGAAGTCAGCTCATGTGCATTGAGTCCCTTCCCTCAGAGGCAGCTCCTGGCAGGCCCTGTGGCTGTCACAGAGGTGGTGCTGGAAATTCCTGAAGAGCTTCATGGCCAAAGCTCTTGCTTGGCTCTGCTGTGCTTTGGCAGCTTTGCTGTGGCACAGGAGCCCTGCAGACTGGCACGTGCTGTTGACATTTGGATTTCTGCATGCTTGCCCTTTGATAGACTGCTCAGGAAAAATATTTCCTACTGTGGAGTGTCTTATCAGAGGGAGGTCAGGTGAGTGCTGGTGCTGTCTGTGTGGGTGCTGTCAGCTCCCAGATCACTCTGAGCTGCAGTTCTGGCCCTTTGTGCTGTCCCACTGCCCCTGCCCCACGAGACACCCACAGCCTCCTGCTCTGCCTCTGCTCTCTGAAGTGAGATGTGGCAATCTGTGCATCTCCTCTTCTTCCAGCTATCAGAGCTCCTCTCCACACTGGAGCTGCTGTGCCAGGGGCACAGGGGTCAGTGGGTGCCAGCTGAATGAGGTGCTGGGCTGGGCTTAGGTGCCTCAGAAGTCCCAGTAAGAGAGGGAAAGGATAAGGGCTCTCATCTTGGCTTTACACTGCAGAGTGGAACTCTCCATGAGCTTGTTCTGCCTCACTGTCCCTCTCTTGTCTGTCTGGAAGGAGGTAATTTAAAGAAAGAGAGTTCCCACAGCCCCTTTTGGAATTATAGGATTGATAAGGCTGGAAAAGACCTCTGAGATCATCGAGTCCAGCATTACCACCATGTGGAAATTGAATGGCACCATTTCTTTGACCCCTCACCAGCAAGAAGGCATCTGCTATTCCTTCCAAGGGTTGTTCCCTGTGCTTTTGTTAGTTTTTCTATCTCACATCTTTTCATATTGATTGTATGAGGTGTACTGTAGGAAAAAATACACTATTGCTTATTCCTTTAATAATGGAGCACTGACTGAGCTGGTTTTAAGGTATTGTGGGTATCTGTCAAGTCTGCTATCATCTTCAGCACAGCTGATTTCAACTACTCTGTGGGAAACTGTTTTCCTGTAAGAACATCTTCTCTTGCACAGACAAGTGCAATGATTTGAACTCTTGAATCCTCACTGTTCCCTCAGATTTGGCTAACCAAGAAGGAAAGCATTGGGAAAAGATTGATATAAATGAAATAGTTTTAGAGTGCTGTGTTTGTCTCCTGGTCATTTTATGTGCCTTTGTACCTGACACTCTTCCAAGGGAAACTATAAATGAAAACCAGATTAAGGTGTCTCAGAACATCCGACCCAAAAAAAGGCAATCTATGAGAGGAGACAGCTTTTCAAAGGTGTTATCAGAAATTGAAGTGTATTTTCTGCTCAGTGTTGGGGTTTTTCCATCCAGTATCTGTGTCCATGTATCTGTGAAGCATTTGGGAATAGTTATTGAAAACACAGCTGGTGGTGGCTGCCAGGAGAGAATCACAGCGCAGTTCCAAAGCTTACTGAGAAAGCTTATTCCTGTGATGAGAAAAATGAACTTCAAGTGACTATCATAAGGAATATCTCTATCACACACTGTGTTTCCCACTTGCAGAATGTCAGGAATAGTTTTCTCTCCCTTCTGGGTCCTGGGAGCAATCAAGAAGCAACCCCCACGTCCCACCTTCCCCAGGTGGGGTCAGTCTGGCACCATGTCCTATTCAAATCTCTGAAATCACCCCAGCTGTGTGCAGCTATGTGTCCATAAATGTGCCTCCTGTGCCCTTTTAGTTCATTAATTGGTCTGAAATTACACAATATCTGAATCAAATGCTGTGGATGCTGATAGAAGAGATGTTTCCATAGCTCAGCATCAGAACTCACCTGCATTCCCGTGTGCTGCTGCAGAGGCTGAGATTCCAATTCAGTGGAATGACAGCAGTTACACTGAATGCCAGACCTGCCCCCCAGAGCTCAGGCATTTTCTAGAGCAGGTGGGCAGAGGTTTGTGCTGGGAGAGCATCCAGAACCAGGCTCAAAGCTCAGTGCTAATTTGCACAGGGTCTCAGCAAGGGCCCCTGTAATTGCCTGTCCTGTTTCAGAGTTCTATTTGTTATCTGGGTTACTGGAAGACGTTGAAGCTGTGATCACAGGGTCTGTGATTGTGGTTCTGATTCAGCTCCTTCTTTGGAAATCTGTGGGAACCTTTTGTGTGTCTGTGGCAATTGAGTCAGACCCTGCATCAACACACATTTGGTGCTGTTTTGTTGGATCATGGAGATGCTTAGAAGCAACAGCATGATGCAGGAAAGATTTTTGCAGGCCAAAGACCTTTACAGGTTTGTCCATTTTTTTGCAGAAAGCTGAATGTATAGTCTCTAGGTTGAAGAGTAGGAGTGTTAATCTGCTGTGTCAGTTAATGGCTAGTGTGGAAGCAATGCCTGCCTGTAACATTCCACCTGTCCTGCTTTTGTTGTGCCTGAGGAAGAAATCTCACCTGGGCTGGTTATTTGCTGAGGAGGCAGAGGGAAGAAGGCATGTTTGTTTTATTTCCAGGCTCTGTGTGTCTTGGTAACATTCCTTCTTCTTGTGTTGTCTATTAAAATGTATATTCTGCTTGTCATGCTGCAGCTGAGGCCTAACCCCAGGGCATGCTGATGGAACACAAATAATGTCTTATTTCTTAACTCTGTGTAAGTGGAAGTCTTTATAATGCTTTAGCATTATGTTTTATAAATAATTATGACAGTATCTGATTCTCAGCCTTGTTCAAAATTTTAAAGGAATGGAAAATGCTCCTTAAATAGACTGGGGTTTAATCAGTTAGTGTGAAAAAAAATAAAGAAAAAAAAAAGTAGTACTGCTGCATGTAAGTTTCCAAGCAAATGTTAAAATATAAAGGAAATGTAAAATTTCCCATCAGCTTAACAGGATCCTTGCAGTAGTTGTGGCCTGAGGGACACAAGCCATTCCTGCTGGGGGGTCCATGGGTGCCTGCTGGGCTTCCATAGGGGGATGTCTGGCTTGGCCAAACCAGTTCAGAAGGCAAAGCAAGTCACTGCTGCAGTGCCTGGGTGGTCCTGCTCTTCTGGGAATTAGCTTCCCAACTAGCTGTGCATTGAGGGTACAGGGAGGGTGCCAAGTTGCTGGTGTAGAAGGTGTGCATTCATGATCCTCTGGGATGGTCAGATATGGGTCTGGAGAAATGTTACCATTTGGAAGGCTGTAAACTGATGTGTGTTTAGGTGGACATATATACATGAAGCAGCTTATGGATGGTGTTCTTGAAGCTTATGCCTTGGGAGGAAGCACAGTGCTTTAGCAGAGTTTGGTTAGTGATGCCTCACAAAGAAAACAACCCGTTCATCCCAGGTTTAGGCTCATTAGGAGGCCTGGAAACAAATCTAAGCTTTCTATTAGCAGGGTAGCTCTCAAAGGTGCTGCATATTGTCCTGAAAAACAGGATGCAGGAGAGAGTGAGAGAATGCGTTATTTAGGCTCTGGCTTCTGTTGAGATGCAAAAGTGTGGATTTGAGCCTTTCTTTGGTTGAGCTCCTGGTTGCCTGCTGATCCAAATGCATCAGTCACTGCTTGGGAAGTGGAAGTGCCTCCTCTGTGGCCACAGTCTTTGGCCTCCTGGGTTGTGCATAAAGGTTGGGAAAAGGACCATTCTGTTCTAAGTCATGTGCAAATAGTGGGAAGAAGAGAAATGTCTTACAGTACCAGGTGCTAAATTAGTCTTTTGAAGTGTTGACATTTCTTTTAAATGTATAAAGTTCCCAGGCTACACAAAACACTGCATTTGCAATTCAGATAAGTTGAATTAGAGTACTAATCTCAACCCTATGTAATAGATCTTGAGCTGGAAATCCCTGGGAGTGGTGCTGATCATCAAGTCTGAAAACATGAGTGATGAAGTCTCATGAGAAGATAGTCACAAAACATCCAAATGTGTTTAATGTGGTTTAATAGGTTGTCATTTTGTCAGATAGGCTGGATTTAAAGAATGAAATTAAGCTACAGTAATGACAAGACCTTGTCAATTAATAACACTTCAAAAAGGAACATGACAACTGTTCAAGGAAGATCATGAATAAGAAGCAACTCCTAAGTAGAAGGAATTGGTAGATGCACCACTTTGTCTCTGGAAATCTGAAGCTGAAAGTGAGGCAGCTCTCAGATATGGGCCAAACATACTGCAAGGTCAGCCTTCTGCACAGTTCTTGGAGCCTCTGGATCTTGATTGAGTCAGCAAGCCAGGGAAGCATGAAAACAGAAAGCAGGAACAAAAATCAGAGTTTGGAATGATTTAAATGATTCTTCAGCAAAGTTGCCTGCAAGAGCTGACCTGCTGGTGTACTTGACTTTTTAGCATATGCAAAGCAAAATATGCCAAGAATCAGCAGAACCAACAGTATGGGAAAAGTTGCAGGGACTCTAACTTTGTGCTAATTTCATTTAAACCTTGGAAATTCCCTTAAAATGTGTCCTTCATGCACTCTCAAAATTCGTTCTACACTTGAAAATGCATCTAGTTCAAAGTGTTCACACCAGGGTGTCTCAGTCAGTTGGCTGAAGCTTTTTTCAAAGGGTGCTGAGAAATCACAGTTTCTGCAGTGGTTTCAGGGATAGGGACATGGGGTTGTGCTCTCCAAGAATCTCCAATCCAACCTGTCTGATGGTTTTGACTAAATTTTTGCTGAAGAATTGGTCCAAACCAAAGAGTTTGAGCCAGGATGGCCCATTGCAGGGGTTGGATCTCACACATTTCTGTAGGCATCACTGGAGGTGGAGATGTTGTTAGTGCTAGGTATCAATGCTTGTAAATGTTTGTTCTGAAAAATCTGGCATCTCTTTGTTGCTTGCATTTGGGCTTTGCTTGTGGCTCATTTGTGGCTGGGACACAGTGGCCTGTTACTACCTGTGAATATCCTTTGGTTCAGTGGATGCCACCCCATATTCCAGCTGCATTTGGGAACCTGTGTGTGTCAAGAACCTTGCAGTGTTTCCACAGTTGCAAAAATACATTGTATTTCTTCCAATCCCTATTTTAGTGATTATGGCTGTGTTTTGCACATCTCAGGAAGGAAACTGTGATGGTGCTGAATGCCAGAGATATTTGAGGCAAGTGCTGGTTTAGTGTGTCCCACCTGACAGATCTGGAACAAAAAGCAACCATTTGCTTCCGACCCAGAACTATCAGTGTTCTTAGGGGAACAGTTTTGGAAGATGCATTCTGGTGTAATGGTTTTGTAACAGGGATAAATGACCATTATTTCAGCCATGTGAAGGGCCATGGACTCCTCTGGGCCTTACACCAGAGCCAAGGATGAAAAGAAGTGTTTTAACTCTGTTTTCTACCAGGCACTGGGAACATGGGGCTCTTTATGATCCCTTTGATTTATTTGAACATCCTTTGAACAGCCTTTTTCTTTAAGGTCTACTTTACAGCAGCGTTGCCTCTGCTGGATGGGGTTTGGTGAGGGAGCAACCTGGTACCTTCCTCCCAATTGCATCCCAGGTCCCTGTCAGTAATCCAATATTAATACCCAAGGAACTGAACTGAGGAGAATGTAAATTCTGCCATTTGCATGTTGTAGTATTTTAACCATGGGCAGGTCAATCAAATGAAAGGCCCTTCAGTTAGGGAGCTGAAATGCTGCTTTGTCTTAACTCATTTTATAAATAAACCATATTTATATATGGTCTATATATTATTGTTATATATATGATATATAGTTACATAAATAATCAATAAACCCTCTTTATTGTCAGGGCCTGGTGATGCTGCTTCATCACCTCTTCTTGTAGTTACACTACCTAATGGGATGGAGAATGGGAATTGGGCTTGCTCTTTTTTTTTTCTTTTTGTGCTGCTCAAAAATTACTGAAAAGCAACAGAGGATTCCCTCAGGACTACCATAGCTTTGGAGGGAAGAGAGTGATGGGAACCTGAATTTCAGACACTGCAATTTTAGTGTTGAAAGGGAATTTCACATTTGCAAATAGCTCAGAAAACCTTGCCATGGATTTTTGTCCCTGTGAAGCACAAAGCAGCTCTGTGGAAGAGGTGCTGCAGGAGTCTTGCTGCTTTCAGGGTGGTTTGGGTTTGTTTTTTTATCTCCAGAGCATTTAATTAGGTGTTTCACTTTAGAGCCTCCCTGTAGGTATGCAGTTGTTAAACACTTTAGTTGCTGATTGAAGGATGTGATGAGTGAAAAAGGAATAGCTTACAGTTTTATTGGTTATTTTTATACACTAAATAATAATGTAAATCTCATAAGGATGCTTTAATCAGCCAGAATCTTAAGTGCATTCCCAAATAAAACTTTCCACATTCAATTAAGTGTGCCTGAACAGGCTACCTGGGACAACTGAGGCCATTAACGAATACTAGAGACAATTAAAGGAAAGGTGAGTGGACTTTGCTTCATCTCCCTTACTCATTTTTATATTTAAATATGTATTTTGGTCTCTTTCCGCTTGCTGTAGTCTCTTTTCTCCTCGTAGGGCTCTGAGTAGCAGCTGAATTTTCCCAAAAGGGAATTGTTCAGAGGTGAGGTGTTTAGAGCTGAGAATCAGTGAGACACTTAATGCATCCAAATGAGCTGAAGTTTGGGAGTGTTTGACAAAGTGTGAATGGATCCTGCAGAGGAATCAGACCTGCTTTAGAAGCTACTGTGTAAGTCCATCCTAAATGCAAAGGGTTTCAGTATTGACCCTTGAGCAAGTGATTTAATCAAATGCACTAAGGTTTCAGTAACTCAGGAGCCTGCTGTTAAATCTAGGTGTGGTCTCATCTGTAACACAGTTATAACCTCCAGCCAGCATATGTAGAGTAAGTACATGTGAATAAAACTGATATGAATGTGTGAATAAAACCTGTGAACACTTGAAGGAAGAAGCCCTGGGGTGTTTGCACTTGAATTTTAGTGACCTGCTTGTCAGAATTCAGGGGAGGATCTTTGGGTAAGAGAAACATCCTTTGCCAGACACAAATATTTAAACTAGTATACTTTCTATGCCAAGCAGGCTTAAGGGAAAAGGAGTGAAGAAAAACCTGGTTAGTGTGAATGCAGCAGAGACACAGCAAATGTGAGATGGTGTCTGCCATATGGACTTAACTGAGTTTAAATACT
This sequence comes from Cettia cetti, assembly GCA_013401135.1. Classification (NCBI taxonomy): domain Eukaryota; kingdom Metazoa; phylum Chordata; class Aves; order Passeriformes; family Sylviidae; genus Cettia; species Cettia cetti. Next base: position 84,609 of record VZUI01040739.1, read on the forward strand.
TTACCTTTGCCAAAGTGGCAGCCTCACTCTAGGACTGCTTCTGCCCCCATAGAGCCCATAGTGCTGCTTGGGTGCATGTTGATACCTGATGGGAGGTGTAGAGGTGGAGCCAGACTGTTCTCAGAGGTCCCCAGTGAAAAGATGAGGCAAGGGGCACAAACTAAAGTACTGGAAATTTCACTTAAACATAAGAGGAAACAACTTTACCTTAAGGATGGTCCAACACTGCAACAGGTAGTCCAGCATGGTTGTGGCTCCTCCATCTCTGGAGATGCTCAAAACTCAATGGGACATTATCCTGATCAGGTTGTTGATCCTGCTGTGACCAGGAAACATGGACCAGAATATCTCCAAAACTCCTTTGAGTCTTGGGTATCCTCTTATTCTGAGTGCTTGCAAAGGAGAAGAGCAGTTTAAAAATGGTGATGGAAGATGCACTTAGTTAGCATCAAGAGTCCAATCTGAAGGGAGGAGACTGTAGAACCTAAATAAAATCCAGCGGTGATGGAAATTCTGGGAAATGTTGTGTGCAGTAGTGACTTACAAAGTAGTTGTGATGTAGAGATGGGGAGTGAGAAGTAGGCATGGGTGAGTGACAACACACACAATGAGGGAAGAAAAGAGGAATCTGAACCCAATCACTTCCCTGCAATGGGACAAATGGCAGAAGAAGCAGCAGCTGCAGTGCATCTGCCCTGGGCTGCCCTGCCTGCAGGATTCAGGGCTGATGAGGAGAGAACTCTTGGTGGAGGTGAGAAGGGTGGTTTATAATTGTATTTATCTGACAGGTAACTCTAGCATGAACTTCTAAGTGCACTTGTATCTCTATAGCAAACAGATAAACACTGATAACTCTCAGCATTGACTCACAGCTGATAACCCATCAGTCTGTCTCCAAGCAGTCTCCACCTGAGCATGTGCCCTGCTGGTCCCTTTTACCATCTCCCTTTGGTTGTAGGAAATCCTGAAACCAGTGCTTAGCCAGCCTCTGAATAGGGGAGAAAAGTACTGATCAACAAAACACCTCAGTGGACATGTTTGCCCCCATGCTGGTTTGTATTTTGGTCTCTTAGCTGGCAATTCCTATGAGGGATTAGGTAAGATTACTTATCAATAAAGATATTCATCTTCCTTTGTTCCTGCTCAAAGATCTCCCTGATGGTAAGACATCAAATGGTCAAAATTTGGAATGAATATTCAGTTACTTAGAAATCTGGGCTGGCCTTGACAGGAAGACATGTTCTTCAGGATTGCATGGAACAATTCACCAGTACTATGTAGCCCCTGTCTGTCTCTTTACAATACTTATTCTGTTTTTACTAGAGAAGAGTTAGAACCATTGATGTTTGAGAAAGAGAGGCATGTAACTTTGAGTTTCATATCTAGATTTGACATAGCATTCCTATCAAGTATTTGGGCCCAGGACTTGTATCCACCAATGGAAGCCAGGTGCCTTGTTTATATATCTGCAAAATTCATAAAGCTGTAGGGGTGCACAGTGTTGGAAGATGTATTTAGGCTTATCTGTTCTGCTGTGGCCTTTGTCATCCTTCCAGGCCCAGAATGGAATTTGAAACATCAAGCTCATTGTTTAATGTCAGCTTGTCTCTCGTGCTATGTCAGTGTCCTTGTTTGACTTGGAAGCTTTCAGATTCTTCAAGGTGAGCCCTCATTCCTGGGAGGGCTGAGAGAATTGGAGCATTTCGTGTTTAAACAAATATGTAATGTCATTCCGGTGCTCAGCTCTGCAGTGACTCTCAGCTAATGAGCTGGAATTTGAGCTGTGACTGTGCAGGAGTCAATGCTCTTAGTCACCACCCCGATACTCAGAGCAGGTTCCTGGTTTGCCTTACCTCATAGTTAATGGTGCATCTTTTGGCAAAAGGTGTGGTGTGTCATCATGAACCATTTAAATCCTCCAGAGTGCTGGGAAAATTTACTGGAGCAGAGGAGGAAAGGTTTGCCTGGCCAGAAAATGCAGGGTCTGCTCAAGGAGGGCAAATTCTTGCATGTGAGTGCAGCTGTCAAAGGGAACCACTGCTGTGCAGCCCCTGAATCGATATTTGAGCCCTGTGGGGTTTGCTTTGTTCAGCTGGCTCCAGCAGTATCTCAGATTTATCCAACTGATCATTTGTGCCTAGTGTAAGGCTCAGCCAGCTGGAGAAATGCAGGAGTGTAACTCAGGGAAATTAGGTCAGTCCCAGTGCTTTCCCCATAGTTTAGTGTCATTTCACCACATTTTAAGCTCTGTGTGGCAATCCCATCTCCCTGTGGTAGGAATTACTTCATGCACAGCTTCTTTCAAAGGATGCAAACCCTGATTCTACAGTCTTGATTTTTGCATAATGTCTATATAATAAAAGAAGGAAAATATGGCAAAACTGAGCTCAAAGAGTAATTGAATGGTACTGAGTCCCCTTTTACATCAGCTAAATGCATTATCCACAGGAGTTTAACTCAGCATCCTCACACAGGTACAGGTTCAGGTGCTGTAGCAGTGTAAAAGATCCTTCTTTTAGACCAGCTACAGCAGTTTTGAACATGGTTTGCATTGGTGCTGTGCACACACAGGAATTTACAATTCTGGAATGACTCTTTCTGTGGGATTTCCTCAGTTCATGTGTCCCTCATCTGAAAGCAGCATGTGTTCAGCTTCTTTTGAGACTCTTATTAGCTATTCTACATTCAAATGCAAATACTTAATAACCAAAGCTTAAGGATCATATGATTCTTTAGACAGTAAATCTGGTGGTTCAGAGTTGTACACATATTTGGCAGATTATAGGTTTACCACTGGCAGATAATCTTTTAAAGAACAGTGGCTTTACTCCTTTTGTTAACTAATTAGAAAAGGAGAAAGAACTTCCAGCTGTAATTAGACCTCTTAACACACATATTACTCCCTGAATGGTGCATACAACTAGGATAAATGAATAATTAGGAGGTTTCATCAAACATGATTAAAGCCAGTCATGTGTCCTAGGCCATCAAACATTTATGTGTGCAGGAGATTGAGAGTAAAGTCAGTCTGAAGGTGTGAATAGAAACCACATTACATATTTTATATGTTGGACTTGATGTTCTTAGAGGTCTTTTCCAACCTAAACAATTCAATGGTTCTGTATTATAAATACTTAACTGCAGCCATGAAAGTTTTTTTTTCAGATGTAAATTCTGGGGAGATTGTCACATCCATAGCTTCCAGTGTTTGGTGACACTGGTGACAGTAATGAGACCAGGTCCCTTGTACCCCATGATCTGTCACTCTTGTTGTTTGTGGCTTGCTGATAGTCTAGGAAATGTAGAAGTTGGTAGGTAGAGTTTTCCGTTCCTTATTGGCACATCCCCAAGGCATCAGGATTTGTATCCCTTCTGAAACACACTTCTATTTTGAGGAATTGGGCATTCTTTTGCTTTATGGCTAGAGGCTGTTTTTCCTTCTATATATGTAGGAAGAGGAGAGCACATCCATTGACCTTTTGTACCTCCCATTCATAGCTGCGAGTGCTTTCACCATGCATTAATTTCTGGTGATGTCATCTCTTGAAGGGAAATTCCCAGGAAGGTTGTGGCAGTTCTGGGTCTCTGCAGTCACCATTCTTTCCATATGTACTGGAATCTTCCCTGGCTTGTGTCTCACCAGCCACACAAGTTGGAGAAAGGCACTGGAAGCCCTTTTGCATCCTGAATTGCTCCTGGAACTGGTAGCAGCCCCATTGTGTGGCTCAGGTGTCTCTTCCCAGTGCCACATCCAGGCTGGTGCCTTGGCACAGTGGCTGTGGGATCTCAGCACAGCCACAGAGCTGCACTTTGGGCAAGGAGGGGGATTGAGGCTATGCACTCGTTCCAAGAAACCCACGGCATCTCTCCAAACCAGAGGTTGTCAGCTCTCATGGAGGTGCAGACAGTCTGTGATATGACTGCTTTCCAAAATTAAGGACAAATTATTGCTTGGTCTAATAGTGTTTGTTTCAAAAAAACCCTTCACTATCAAGCATTTCATTTTAGGAAAACACTATTGATAAGTGTTGAGGTTGCTGGGCTCAACTTATGGGGAAGGAATTAGTTCAGGTCCTGAAAGCTGACTCAGATATTTTCAATTTTCCTGCCAGAAACCCACTTGCACAGATGAACAAATTACAGCAGAGTTACCAAGTCACATCGAAAGGAATGAGCTTCTTCAATATATATCAATTTCTGCTTGGGGAACAGTGAAATTCAGTTAAAGTCTGAACTGCCTGTTCTGCTTTAGAGCACCAACAGAATTGAGCTGGTGTCAGCCCTTTTTCTCTCATTAAGCTCCTGAGAACCTCGAGGTAGGAAATAAATGGAAAAGCAGTAGGGGGAAAATCCAGTGCAGGGGAAATGGCAGAGGTGTCCTGCTACTGCTATGGAGGAGAACAGAATTTTCCTTAGCATGTGGAATATCTGACTTTGCCATGTGTTTGTGCAGGTTTCATGTCCACATACCCTGGAGAGGAAAAGGGATGTTCCTATGGGTGTATGTGTATAAATGTACACAAAAAATAGCAGTTGTCTGTATTGCATACAGAGTGGTTTTGGGACCAGTTTCTGAGTGGTTCATGGAATGCCTGTGGTCCAAATGAGCAGCATCATAAAAATTTTAGTGTTGTTTTGTTGTTTGTATTTTTTTTTGTCTTATATGAAAACCAAGAAGAAAAGGCCTATCATGGCTGGGACCACTTTTTGCCTTTTGGAGCTCCCCAGCTGTCCCTCTTCAGAAACAAGTATAGTAAAAACTTAGTGTGACTGATTAGAGATGGAAGATGGGGGGTCCCAGCTCATTTTAACAAATTAATTTTATCATATGAGTTCCAACAGGATGCATGCTAGCCAAAGATCCTGAAAAACTGCTAAGAAGAGGAATTAGCCCTTTAATCCTAGATATAGAGCCCAAAAATGAGGCACAGTATAGAACCAACTATAAATAATTCCCTAAAATGTTTTAGATTTTTGAATGTTTAATCTAGTTGTCACAACGTAATGGCTGCATGGTCCATATTCTTGAATATCTGATCTCAGAAGGGCAATACTATTCAGATCTTTATGTGGATTATGCTTTTTAAGACTACTTTTATTCCCAGATGAAGTCAAAATCTCATTACTTAGGTTTGAATACCACTGCTTCAAAGAACATAGTTTAAATATTAAACAGATATTTGGAGTGTGTCACCATGGGATAAGACAGGGAGGAGGATTTGAGGAGGAACAGAGAGAAAAGAGTGAATGTGTTACTTATTGCAGATGATTTCATTGTATTGGGCATCTGATTCCATGGTATTGATGAAACTGAGTCACTCTACCACAAAAGGAATACTTGGTACAGTTTTCCTGCTTTGCACAAGGATTGTAAGAGGAACCTTCTAAAAACATTGTTTGGAGAAAATTCCTACCCTGTGCATTCACTGGGAGCAATACTGGCTGGTGGGCACAAAATTGTCATTTTTCTGTAGGTATTTCAAATTTGAGGAACATCCAGTGCCTTTACAAACTTGTCATTCTTCAGGAGTAAGTAACATTGTCCATGCTCATCCCAGGCAGGTGACTACTTTGCCTGTCACCCCTCTGTGATCCAGATCTAAACTCCCTCAGAAACCACAGCCAGCCTGCAGCTCCCTGCTCTCTAATTCTGCATGACTAAGCCTTTCAGCACGTTATAAATACTGTTGCTCATTCTAAATACATTGGTTACCTGTGCAGCAATGACTGCCAACATATTTCTGCAGTGGAGTGGTTGAGCATTGGGAAACAGACAGAAATTAAATCACTTGAGTCTCAGCACTGCCCTTTCTGCTCACACCCACGTGTGAGTTACGTATCTGCAGCTTTTGGGAGATGTTTGAATGTGAGCAGCACTGCACACACCCTGCCAGCAAACAAGGAACTTGTATTTCTGAGAAAATGAGTATTGCTCCAGAATTCATACCAAAACATGAGGAAGTGAAGAGTACACAAATGTGCTTTGATTTTGTGGCTACTGGAATCCTCAAAATATTATTTTCAACCAGGGATTACAGTGAGGAAAACAATGCAAACACGTCAGTGGTAGATTTTTGTCTGCTGATGGATATATTTGTGACTGAGGCACGTGGCTGGAGTCTGCTTGGCATTTTCCATGTTTGTGAATGAGACTGGTACTCTAGCTTGGCTTTGCTGTAGGGCACAAAATCAGTCATTTCCCTTCATTTTTTCCTATCTGAAGAAGGAGAATTGGTAATTGCTTATTTTCCCCAAAGCACTTTCATGGTTAAGGACATATCATAAGCATAGAATGGTTTGGGTTGGGAAGGAACTTAAAGCCCATCCCATTCCACCCCCTTGCCATGGGCAGGGACACCTTCCACTATCCCAGGTTGCTCCAAGCCCTGTCCAGCCTGGCCTTGGGCACTGCCAGGGATGGGGCAGCCACAGCTGCTCTGGGCACCCTGTGCCAGGGCCTGCCCACCCTCACAATATTATTAGGAAGAATTTCTTCCTAATATCTAATTGAAAGCTGCCTTCCTTCAGTTTAAATCCCTGCCATTCTTCTCACAAATGATCTATAGAATAATGACAGTAAATTGAGGATGTGTAGAGGTTACATTTGTAGAAATAGATTTCCCTGTGCTTAGGACTTTCTGCATTGACTGGTGTTTCATTTCTGCCCCTGCAATTATTTCTGGGTGTAGCTCAAGCTGCTTTAGATGGCTGAGAGCTTGCTTGTGCTCATGTTTCAGGTATTCAGGCATCAAAGCATTGTGTCTTAGCCTGCACTCAGCAGCACCCAGAAAACTGCAGGGGCAGTGAAAGAGCTTAGGTTGAAAATCACGTCCTTGCTGTTCACAAGTGTTGCTTGAAATGGGCCATTAAGAAAATTCTATTAGATAAACAATTAGGTTTTGACCATTTTAGATTGTGTGGTGCTGAATGTGAAGTATATCCTCATCCTGTGGGATTCTTGCTCAGAAAGGCAGGCACTTCCCTGGGCAGCTGAATGCCCCCTCCATGCCCTGCCCTGTGTGGCTCCAAGTCATTCCCTGCAGGTCCTGCCTAGAGTACATGGATGCTCCTGGGGTTCCCAGTAAAGCTCAGTCTCTCTGAGAGTTTTGGGGAGGTGTCTGCTGCTGTTCAAGGCAAGTGGAGTGAGATGGGTGCTTAGCACCTTTGAAAGATTCCATTTTTCCATAGCTTTTAATGAAGGAACACATTTATTTTGGGGGATTGCAGGGTAAACCCTTTCCCTGCCTTGAAGAAACTTTAGGGTTTCACAGTCAGAACCTGTCCTTGGCACACTGGGGAGGTTGGGTTGTGCTTGGCAGGAGTTGTTGTTTCTGGATCCCAGAGCAGGGTTTGTTACACTCACCCACCTCCCCAGACCTTCCAACTCAGGCCTAGCAAGAGTGAGCTGGGATCTGGGAACAAACTGGGGATCTTCTGCCTCTTAGAATATGTTCTTGAATGTCACTGAGTAAATGTTTTATTATTACTTTTCTTTCATGCCTATAAAATCTTCACAAAAAATATATGCCCTTTCCTCTGGGCAAAAGACAAATGAAACAACTCTGAAGTTCTAAAAATAAATGCATACAGGAGGATCATTTTCCAGTCACATGAATTTGTATTTCCCTGTCTGTTGTGCATCCTGAATTAAAAAAGCCAAGGGGGGAGCTACTAATGTTTATGTTTCTTTTCTCAGTATTTCTGGCTCCTCGTGCTCTCTCGGGGTTTGGTTGGCATTGGTGAAGCGAGTTACTCCACTATTGCCCCAACCATCATCGGGGACCTGTTCACCAAAAACACAAGGACCCTCATGCTGTCTGTTTTCTACTTTGCAATTCCTCTGGGCAGGTAAGTGACACTAAGGTTCTTCAACCTGGTTTTGGCTTTTCTCTTAAATAAGCTCACACAGATTTGAAATTGATAATGGTGATTTCTTGACTTTGGCTGGAATGGTTTAGACAGGAAAATATTGTGAGCAGTGACTAATTACTTGCAGGAATTAGGTTCTTTTTTGGCCCTACTACTGGTTCATGTGTGACTTCTGGGAACTAATGGAAAGTTTGTTGTTGATTTATTATTTTTTTTCCTACTTTTTTATAGCAATGGGGTGGAAATGGAATAAAAATATTTCAGCTGACTTTTTCTTTCAGTGGAGTTTCTTTATCAGCCCAACAAAGTTTCTGATTGTTGGGATGGGAGGGAATCTGTCATTATTTTTGTTTTTTAAAATAATGGGTGACCCTCTATTGTGAGATGGTCAGCAAGGTGGCTTTGCATAGTTTGCATACCAGTTCCCAGAGCTGGACAACATCCTGGGCAAAAGGGCATTATGGGTTCATTTCCAGCAGGGAATACATGGGCAACACTTTCCAAACTCAGATAAAAACTTATGGTGGTGCATTTTACAAGCTGGAACACTTTCCTGTGAGATAAAACTCACAAACATCCTTTTGCTCTTGAGGAAAAAGAGAGAAACAGATCTTTATCTAGTGAAAAGAATATTTTGCCAAGAGGACCAAGGATTCTAAGTATTCACATAGAAAATTCAATGAACTAGAAAGAAATTACAAATATCCATCCTGTTAGCCTGATTCTGGGACTTCATTATCTCAATATCCTGCAGCAGTGTGGATTACAAGGCCATGGAGGATAGGGCAAGGGCTGTAAACTGAAAGAGGTTTTGATTGGATATTAGGAAGAAATTCTTCCCTGTGAGGTGGTGAAGCCCTGGCACAGATTCCCAGAGCAGCTGTGGCTGCCCCATCCCTGGCAGTGTCCCAGGCCAGGTTGGATGGGCCTTGGAGCAGCCTGGGATTGTGGAAGGTGTCCCTGCCCATGGCAAGGGGTAGAAATGGATGGATTTTAAGGTCTCTTACAACCCAAACCAGTCTGTGATGATTCATGGTTTGATTTTGGGACCTGTCTAAGTAAAATGTCCAGTTTTAGGGAGGTTAGAGCTGGCAACCTCCAATAAAGCATCTCTCCAATAAAGGCAGACTCTTCAACAAACGGGGGTCCTGGGGAGGGGGGCTCACAGTTGCCCCAGTGCAATCCTGGCAACTTTTAGCCAACAAATGCAGCAGTTTTGCAACAGGGTATTTACCTTCAGTTCATGTTGAGAGAAACCTGGCTATGTTCTTTAGTCTCTTGTGACACACTTTTCTCTTACATGTGGCTGAAGGTCTCCCATCAAACTTCTTGCCTGTTCTTCTTGGTTTTTCTTCCAAGCTAATGGAAGATAGTCTCTTCCTGCTTAATTAGAACCAAGTAGTATTTAGTGGCAAGAAAAAAACCCCTAATGATGGAATAAGTCCTGTCCTTGAAGGGCACTTTTTAACTGAAAGCCTGAACATAAAATTGTTTAATATTCATATTAGCACAGAGAAAGGCATGATGTAGAAATGAAATTGGGAAATAAATTCTTTTTAAGTCTTTGTTTCCATCCACAGTAGATTGAAAGGTCAGCTATAAACTTCCAAATTTCCATCAGATTTGGACATTTTTAGCTCAGCAGTGCTGGGTAGAGTCACATACTAGCCACCATCTGCTTCAATCCCCATGTTTGTTCCTGTAGGACAAGAGAGCTGAGGACACACAGTTGGCTGTGCCTCTCTTTGCCTTTGTCTAAGGACAGCTGTGACTGTGGCATGCTTAAAGCTCTGACCAACTCTCATCTTGGCCTTTCTTGCAGTGGCTTGGGGTACATCACTGGGTCAAGTGTGAAGCAGGTTGCTGGAGACTGGCACTGGGCACTGCGGGTAAGTCCCTCTTAATGACACCTCTTAATGAGAGCTGGTTGGTTGATTGGTGTCAGGAAGAGTTCCATCACACAATGGCTCAAGCTGTTATTATGTCTGAAAGGTGAAGAATTGGAAATTACATCTGTGGATGTTAAGTGCATGGCAGATGCACTCTTTGAACAAAGATATGTGGGCTTGGCTCATGGGATTTGGTGTTTTCCCTGCTTGGGAGCAAGAATTTTCCAATCACTTTGTTATCAATCAATCAATCATGACTTCTTGATGGGGACAGGAAGACGAGGCATTGGCCTTAAATCAACTCCACAGTCTTTCAGTCCCCTGCTGTCAAGAAACTCTGAGAATGGCTTCCTGCTTTGAGGAAAAAACACTTTGTTCCAGTTTCCGCTTGTTTTTCTGCCCTGAGACAGTCAGTTTCCTTCTATTTTAACCTCTTGGGACCCTGATAAATGGGCTGAAAAGATAATCCACTCCAATCACATACTCACAAACAGCTTCTGCACACAAAGGTGTCTTGAAAGAGCTGAGAGGAAGTGGCCCAGCAGAACTGGTTTCTGACCTTTGGTGCTGTGGGTGGCATGTGAGGTGCATTCTCTGGCTGTGGCACTTCACGGAGACCATGAAGCTCAGGCCAACACTGTCTATAAGAGCAGGTGATGAAATACAGGGGTTCCCATCTGAAGCAAACGTGCTCTCTGTGACACAGACCATGCCCAGGGTAAGCAAAGCCAGGAACATCACCATGAATGATTCATCTGTAGCTGGGAGAGTGGAGAGCAGTTTCCAGCTGTGCACCTGGAGTGGAAACTGGAGTAGCCTAAAGCTTCTCACCAAGAGGATGCTGCCTCATTAGCAGAAATATTTAAGAGTAACATGAACTTTTGAGCAAGGCCAACACAAGGAGTGAAAACCCCAAAGCCCCTCCTCTGGTCAGTGGGCTTTAACTGGAGCACTCTTGGAAAACCCAAATGGTTAAACTGTGAAAAGAGATCATCACTAGGACTTTTCAGGTGGTATCTTCACAGTTATCCTGAGAAATCCAGGCTATCTGCAAGGCTGTACCCCTTACAGGTCATGATTTCCACTATGAATGACACATTGGTGCAGGATGCCCAGGCTGTACAAAATTTGGGGAACCTGGTGAGCTGCACACAGCCATGGTGGTTGCTTTGGACACCATTGCTCAGTCTTTGTAGTCAGACACTCACAGAAAGCATCCAGTCATCAGTGTAAAGCAGCCTCCATCCCTATGGCAGTTATTGCACTCTTGCAAGATGGGAATGATTCCCCAAAATGATGCTTCCCTCCATGATCTCCTGTGGGCTCCAAATACAGAAGAAATCAGGAATAAGCCATACTTTAGTGGGCTGAAAAAGACAGAAGGGCAGTGAACAAGTGGCAGCTTTGTCTCTGGGTCTAACAGCAAAGCAGGTGTTTCACTGCAGCAATACTGAGTGTCCGTGGATATTGTCCTGCTGGGTACTTGAGCTTTTAGATAAAAATCAAAGAGACTTGCAAAATCAAATCATCTGGCTGTAGAAAAACAGCATTTCCCATACTTTTTACCAGCACTGTGTCTTCTGTTCAGCTGTCAGAGGGATACTGTATCAGGATTCAATGTATTCCTGGATGAGTGATTTTCCTGACTTTTAAGTTCTGAAATACCTCTGTCTTTCCTTCTGTGTGACTTTGTCATCTCTGGACATGAAACAGTGATCCATGTGTAAAGGCCATTCTCAGGTTAAAAATGGAAGCTTTTTCTTTTTTTTACCAGGAATTTATTTTTTAAATAGCATGTCTAGATGAGATGATAGTTCAGTGAAATCCATGTTCCTATTTTCCTGATGGAGCTATTTTCCATTCTGACAATAATGGAATTTCAGTGTCAAAACAAGAATGGTTTTTATAGCTTGCAAAACGCTGTGGGATCTTTGTATTTTTGTCTAGTGCTTGGGAGAAAGGATTGGATACTGGGAAACCAAGCCCGTGAATGTGTTGTTTTCCTATCTTCCAGCCTGAATTTTCAATGTTTCTTGGTCTGTTGTACTGAGGCAACCTGAGGAAGATGCCTGAAAACAGGAAGCCATTGTGGGTTAGCTGAAAGAGGGATGTATGTCAAGCAAGGGTTTTCAAAGCCAGCACTTTCCCTACATCCAGAAATCTTTCAGCTGGTCTAATTACCTCTAAAGGCTTCTGCACTCACCCAGAAACCAGCTGGTCTCTCAGCCCAGCTGGGAGTAGATTTCCAAAGAGTTAAACATCACTCAAGAATCACCTTTAGATGGATCTTGGTACTTATTAACACAATGGACTGCCTCAGTCAGAGTATTTTCAAAGCTGCATGTTTCCAGAGTGAGATAAGAGAGTCCAGGGAATGACATGGAGGAAGGAAAGAAGCAGATGCCTCGATGCTTACAGGTTGTGGCTGGCTGTGAGGAACAGCCCCTGAAACCAAACAGATGGATTCTGCTTCTTCCTGGCCAGTCAAAGCAAACCCTCCTGATTCCTGTGCTAATTCCCTGCTCCTTTCTTGCAGGTATCTCCACTCCTAGGAATGATAACAGGGACACTCATCTTGATATTTGTGCCTGCTGCTAAAAGAGGAAATGCTGAACAGCTTGGGGGGCAGCTGAAGGCTCGGACTTCGTGGCTGAGAGACATGAAAGCATTGATTAGAAAGTAAGAGCACCAGTGAAAACCATGTTTTGCCTCTGATGCTTCATTGGAACATCCAATGGTCTGGATTTAGCACAGTGAGACTGGAAAGTGACGACACGCAGGGAATTGCAGGAAGTTTAGTCTGTGGACCTAGGAAAGAAAATCACAGTTCCATGAGGTATCGACTGCTGTGAAAGTGATGCATTCCAAGTTTTGCTCTAACCTTTCCAAGATTGACATCTAAGAAAAAGTCTGCTTTGTTTGGCTCATACTTCACACAAATCAGGGCTTTTGAAGTGTAGAAATTGCTGTGTTCCTGTATTAATTGTTGTGCCACTGTTGTTCAGGCACTTAGATCCTTTTTCTTCTTTAAAGGAGCTATTCTGCTCAGGGGGAAAAGAGAGTTTTAACAATTTAAGATAAAAAACTACACAGAGGCTTGCACTATGGCAAGTTTAAATATATGTGAACAGCCATGTGTGACTGAATCCATGAGAACTGAATGGGCTTGGGAGCTTGTATGTGTGCATAAAGGTTCACTTCCTTCCAGAAAACTGGCCTGTGAATGTGCAAATACTTTCACTTGTGAATTCAGGGTTACCTTTTAATTCTGATGTCCTTCATTTTTAGAACTACTGGCTAGAAATACCTCCCTGGTACTGTCACCCAGTGCCAAAGGACTGTCAAAAGCAATGTTAGATAATTTATCATTATTTCTATGTTACTGCTTTTGGTAGTTGATGTAAGCAGTAACCATATGGTGGTGTGGATAGGGAGGGAGAAGGGAAACTGCTCATCCAAGTGAAGAGGTGACATCGGGGTGAAAGCCCTGTAATTCACAAATCATGTCTTAGTGACCAAGTACTGATTCTCTTCTCAAACAGTCCCCTGGAACAGTCCTGTGAAGCATCTCTGATGACTTCAGTACATTGTTATCAGTGCAGCAGCACATGTGAATATTCCATGCTTCTTTGCACCTTGTTTTACCTCTGTCCCTTGGCAAAGGGAGGTGACAGGTGTGGGGGAACACTGGGCTTTGTCACTGAGGCACTGGCTCCTGCCTGGGGGTCCTGCTTTTTCACTTTCCCCACTAAACCTCCTCTTGCTTTTGTCTCCACAGCCGCAGCTATGTGTTCTCATCCCTGGCCACCTCAGCTGTCTCCTTTGCCACAGGGGCACTTGGAATGTGGATCCCTCTGTATCTGCACAGAGCACAGGTGGTGCAGAAGACAGCAGAGACCTGCAGCTCCCAGCCCTGTGGCACCAAAGATAGGTGGGGAATCAGAGTCAGCTGCTTTACAGAGGGGGAGAGGGGGTGGGGGCTTATTTACCAGAGGAAACAGGCAAGTCCCACAGAGACAAGGTACTAGAATGTCTGTAATTTCCTCTAGGTCCTTGCAACAATGATAGGAAATGCTGGGATTGTAAACTAGGCTTTATTTCTCTTCTTCATTGCATGAAGTCAAACCAAGGGAGAAGCAATGACCTCAGCTCTGTCTTGGTTCCCAGGCTGCAGTGCAGAGGAGAAAAAAGAAAAGACAAATCTTCTAAGGAGGATGTTTGCAGAGCTGAGAATTTGGGTTCTTAACACCCATCTGTGATAGCAGAGACTAAGCTGGCAGGTTAGGAGGCCCCAGTGGTGCCTGTAATTCAGAGGTTGGAATGGTTCCCCTAAAGCTGCAGGGACTAATCCTGTAGGCTTTTGTTTGTGTGTGAGGCAGGACTTCTTGTTTTATTGCTCTGTAAAGTGCTGTGTGTGCTGAGTTTTGCTGAAGAATGTCCCAGAGATCTGGGACACTTTGGGCTGGAGTGTTTGTTGATATACAGTGGTTTGGGTTTTCAGCCCTGGTTATGAAATATCACTTGCAACATATAAGCTATGAAAAGTAATTCTTCATTTTGTGATTTACAATGGTGGCACAAACCAGAAAATGCTATAAAAGCATTCCACCAGGTAAATAAAAGATATTAAAAAGCCTTTTGTCAGATCTTTTGCTTTTTAGCTTATGAGGGAAAATAATATTAGGAAAACGTTCTTGCCTTAGCAGACATAATCCCATCTCAAAGTAGTTAATGGTGTGGAGTCCCATCAACCAGAGTGTCCAGCAGGCAACCTCAGGCTGTTCCACAAAAATGCAGTGAGCAAAACACTCAGCTCCAGCCTGGCTGCCCATCTGCTGTTTGCAAAGAGAAGTTTCCTCCTTGATGGCACCTCAATTTGGAAATGTCCTCAAGCTACTCTAATGTTCTTGCCCAAGACCTTGTAGTCCGAGTCCTGCACATATCACATGGAGAATCCTCCTGGCACTTTAAATTGAAATTAACACATTTCAAATGTGTACCCTAACAGCAAAAAGCATCCTTGAAGTGGCCTGAAAGGAGTTATAAAGTCAAAGTATGTTGAAGTATGTTGGAAATCACTGCTATTTAGGAGTCTTGTCAGGTTTCTTTGCCCTGAAGCTTCCCGGTCCCTGACCATGATTTCTCCTTACATGATCAATGTACAGGTTATTAATTAGTTTTGTGTATACATAATTAACTGTTCAGGGCACTTTGTAGGAATCCCATTTCCACCCAAGGAAGTACTGTGAGCCCTTTGCACCCCTTTGCCCATGGATCAAAGCCTGTGTACAATGATACATTTCATATGCTGTGTTTTTTCTTAAGTGCAGAGGAAGAAGGCTAAAATCATGAGCATTTGTTTTATTTAAAATTCACAAAGCCAATGTGCAAATTGTGCAAATTCCCATTAGTCAGTTTACCCTAATAACCACAACCCACCTTTCTCTTATTTTCTTTCTTTCTTTCTTTCCTATTTTTTTTTTTTTATAGTTTGATCTTTGGAGCAATCACTTGCTTCACTGGCTTCCTGGGTGTGATCACAGGGGCAGGAGCCACCAAGTGGTGCCGCTCGAAGACGCAGCGAGCGGATCCCCTCGTGTGCGCCGTGGGCATGCTGGGCTCAGCCATCTTCATCTGCCTCATCTTCGTGGCAGCCAAGAGCAGCATCGTGGGAGCCTATGTGAGTATCATCCTTCCCAGCTGCCAGCCCCACCAAACTCCTTGCAGGACTGGCTGCATTGTGCCCTGCAGAGAGCCTGGGATGTTTTCTTGCCTTTGCCCTTCTGAATGTCTTTCTTTTTGCCTCTTGGCACTATCGAAGTGTGCCTGAAATCTCGATTGCTTATCCCTGCTGCCATCAGAATTCAGAGCTCCATGGAAACCCACAGCCTTTTGGGCTGTTCTATCTGCACCTCAGTCCACACCTTTATTGCTCTTGCCTAATGTTTTGGTTCAGGAAAATTGAGCACTTCCCTTGCAGTGAGGGTATTGTAGCTGCAGTGGTACCAGATGACAATTACAGTGTAATTTGTCTGTGGGCAAGCTTTTGGCTCCCTTTCAGTACCATTCATTTCCATATCTAGGTGGATTGCACCAGGCCAGTATTAATTACCCAGTAATTTCAATTTGTTATCTGTATTACCATAGCCCAGGAACTTACAGTACTTGATGCTGCACAAATACAGATTAAAATATGGCCCCTCCCCGAGGGATCATATTTTATATAATTATATAATTTAATTAATAAAATTATAATTTAATTATATTATTTGTATAATATTTAAATTATATAAAAAGATATCGAATAGATCCAGATAAATAGAATGGTTTGGGTTGGAAGGGACTTTTGAAGGTCATGTAATCCAACCCCCCTGCACTGTGCAGGAACACCTTCCACTTGGTGCTGAGAGCCCCTTCCAATCTAGCCTTGAATGTTTCCAGGGATGAGGCATCCACCACCTCCTGGCCACCCTGTACCAATGCTTTACCACCTTTGTAAAAAACTCCTTCCTTACATCTCATCTAAACCAACTCTCTTTTAGTTAGACTGAAGGGAGAAAGAAAAGCTCAACTGTAATAATCCAGCCTCAGGCTAGAATCTTGCTTTCAGTAGGGAGTAAAAATCCAGTCACTGAACAAGTCTCTGGTTCCCTTTTAATGTCAGAATGAGAGAAGCCTGGGACCTGGGAAAAGTTTATGAAGGGAAAGTATGAGATGTTTGGGGTAGTGGGATTCCTTCTGAAAGCCCATCCTTCCCTTGCACACAGCAGCACATGTTCATCCAGCAAGCAGAATTCATTTACAAGTAACCAGACAACTTCTGTTCCTCATTTCTCTGTATTTTGAGCACTGGCCTGGCCATGGTTATTTGGTGAGACTTTGAGCAGCTGCCACAGTTATGGGGAAGCACAACCAGAAAGAGTGGAAGTTCAAAATCATTAAGACAGAGCCAAGAATACCTCCTCTGGCTATTTAAGATTCAGATCTCTGTTTTGTGACCATGAACTAACATTTGAACTGGCAGAAAAATGATCACCTCAGACAACCTGTGAGAGGGTGTTACTGGTTGGTGAATCATTCATTAACCCTCCTTTCACTGATCTATCACACCCCTCACCTGCTCCCTCCTCCTCTTTGTGCAGACAGAGCTGTGATTTTCTCCTTTCTCAGACCTAGTGACAGACATGATCATTTGTGTTGTTCAGTCTCTTTATATAGAAACCTCTCCCTTTCTAGGCTGAAAATACTGTTTTCAAAAATTGTGCAGCAGGAGGTAACTATTAGTCTCATTTTTATATTTTTTTCTATTTCTTTTAATGGCCATATGACTATTCTGCATTGTTAAAGTATATAAATATAGATGGTATCATTTAAACAATCCTAGAAACAATTTATTTTATTATGGATGAGCAGTAAATCTAATAAAGAGTCAATGGTTTGCAAAAGAAGATACAGCTGCATATGGAGGGGGTATGAAGAATATGAGGCTGTTTGTGATGCTGTTGGGGGCTGAAGCAAGGAGCACTGCCTCTCCATAGCCCTAAAACTCTGCTGCTGGAAACCTGATCCCAGAAAGAGAGGACAGGTCTGGGTTGGAGCTAGCAGTGTCTCATAACACAAGGCATTAATGTGGCAGTGACATACTGAATTGACTTTCCAAGGCAAGTTTCTAACACAAAGTTGTGTTTTTCCATGCTGTTCAAAGAGCTGTTGCAATCTTGCAGACTTGCAGAGTGTTTAATTCCCTTGTATTTCAAGGAGAACAGGAGTAGGAGACCTGCACTGCCAGGTTGAATGCTGTAGCAGTTTCTCATGGACTTTAAGTCTCATTGGTCCATAATGAAGGGGAGGGTATTCTGTGGCTGGTGGACACAATGATGGGCTAGGTTACCTTCCTTATCTCAAAATCCATCATAAAATCTCCTTCTGGAAACAATACAGTAAAATTTGTGGGTTGATTTTCTAGTCTCTGATATCTTCCTTGCCAGCTTGTCCTGGCTCACATCCTTGAGTTCTGTGTCTGTGAAAGGCAGGGCAATGTCTGTCCCCCAGCACAGTGGAATTTGCAACCTTCTGTACTGTGACTGTCCTTAGGCTTCTGTCATGGATCACACCATGCTAAAATTGACTATGAATGTTTTTGGAACCCTCATTGGCTCAGAGCCTTAAAATTCTCACTTCCAAGCAATTAGGTGGGTCCCCATGAGGTGATGTTCTCTCACTGTGAGAGAGCTCTGGTGGCCACCAGATCACCAACTCCCTCCCTGCTTTAGTTAACAGTTGAGAGCTTTAATACTGACTGATACAGGCATCAGCTTAAATGAAGTGCTCAGCACTCCAGCAAGAACCTGCAGAGACCTTGCTTTTTAATTTCTTGGTTTTATAGGTTTTGTTTTTTTGGAAAAGACCTGCATTTCAATAACATGATCACTCTGCCCCTTACAATGTTGTGTGCTGTCTGCTCTCTTCCTGCCCTGAACACATGTACTGTTTCTTGCCCAGTCCTTCCTTGCAAGTGATTTTGGTCCCTGGGGGCAGTTGCTATTCCCATTCTGTAGCAGCCTCTCTCATCTGAGGCAGGTAGACAGATGACTTTTTTCCAGCCAATCTTTTCATACTGATCCAGTAAATTATTGGCAGTGAAGTACCTGGCAAGGTGGACTAAAACAACAATTCTGTCTCATTTAGCTGCCCAGACACTTGTATTTCTCTCTTTTAGTATCTTACTAGGCTGTATAGTCCAATCACTTTTCACTCAGTTTTCCTTGCAGCGTGTGGATTTGTGTGTTGTAATCCAGCTCCTTAAAGCACCAATTTGCATATCTGTAAGTCCCACTTTTTCTGAAATACAAACTCTTTGAAACTTGGTTTTCAAACCTGTCTCTGGAAACCCATTATATGTGTGGCATCATCATCTCACACTGCTCAGGCATTTCAACTGCAGATTTTACACTTGTTTAAATAGCCAAGTGACTGGAGAGAGATGTTCTGCTTTGCCTTCCTTTGACACTGTTCCAACTTCCTCAATTTCAACATCTATTTCAATTCCTCAAAGACATTTTATGATCTTGCAGAAACAGCAAGTCCCAGGGTAAAACCTTGCCAGAGAGCTTTTACAGCATCTTAGTCTCAACCCCAGGGACTTTCTGTTGTCATGTTGTTGGTGACCTGCCTACTTCTGAGGCACCAACATTGCCCAGAACTGAGCTGGAGTTAGAATTGCCCCAGATTCAGGAGTACATGAGGGTGTCTTACCCACCATTTCAGAGAGAAATACAAATAATGAAGATATTGACAGATACACCCTTTGCAAATAGTCATGGAAGGTGTTTGTAACCTGCTTGGAGCTTGCTGTGAGAGCTGCTGGTGTGTCCACTCTGAAACCTACTTAATTTAGCATTTTTGGGAGTCAGAATTGGCTAACTGATCACTTCAACAGAAAAGCACAGATGAGCAGTCAGACACCAAATGGACACAGTGAGATGTTACACAGCACAGCTGCAGTCAGAAATAGATGTGTATGTAGAGGTGAAGTCTAAAATGTAGAGGTGAAGCGTAAAATGAGGCTTCAAAAAGTGTGTGAAGAGTCATAACCATGAGCATTTCAGGAGCTATTATCTGCTCTGGGGCTGCCCTATTTGCTGTGAGCATCCCTGGAGTCTCCTTTCTGCAGAAATGCCACATATCCTCACATGCCCTTTGCAGTGGGGGAACTCATTTTGATAAGCCCCCATCAGCAGCTAGGGACAGACATTTTTTAACATCAGTATCTTCTATCCTACTTTTTGATCTTCCTCTTGTTCCTCTTTTCCCTTTACCAATACCCACCTATTAATCTCATGGATTGCTTGAAATACACATTCATCAGCTCAGAACTGGTGTGCTCTGAAGTTTGTAGCATTTCAGTGATTTATTTAAAGGACTTGTGCTAAATTCCTGCACAAGGGAAAAGTTCCTGCTGCCTGTGGCAATTCAAATGTGTGCAGTTCATATCAGCTCAAGGCAAGCAGTTGTCTGTTTGCAGTGCTGGGAGCAGGCAGGGCCATGTTGATGCTGCATTCAGAAGTGTGATTCCATTGTTCCCAAGCTCAGTTTAGTCTCTCCAGGCACAGAACCCCAGCAACAGCAGCTGCAAGGCTGTAACAGGACAGATTTCAGAGCAGGTCTGAGGATGTATCACTCCTGACAGCTCCTTGGTTTATTGGATGTGTTCTCACCTTGGCAGTTGTCATCTCCAGTGAGAGCCAACCTCAAGGCTGACCAGTGGGCAATGGGAAAATGGAAATAGAGATTTCCTAACTGACCAGCTGGGCTGTAATGACTGGCTCAAACATCATCAGAGAGGAAGCAGATCCAGTCACAGCAAAAGGGGATAGGGAGGGGAAAATATCTGGGAAACAAAGACAATTTTAGAAACAAATAGAGGAAACTTCTGTAGGTCAGTGTGTAAGACTTTCTAAATAAAGCAAATTATTCCTGACCATGACAGGGTGATCTGAGGGGTTTAGGCAACCTCAACTGCTGTGTGGGAAAGACAGTGGCAGTGGTCACATCATGTCACAGCTGCCACTCTTGAAGTTCTGTGGCTTTTAATGTCTCTTGCTGACCACCTCCTCAGAGCCAAGGATTGTATTTCACCACAAGACACTGATGTTGCAAAGCCCATATTAATTCCAGTCTCAACTGGACAGATATTCCTGTGTAATGCTGTCAGGGAGGGAAAGGATCCTCCACAGTTCTCTACAGAGAACCTCAGCTGGTTTGCTACAGAGCTGAACACATAACTTGCTTCCCAGGAATGGAAATGGCTGTGCTTTGGGGAGCTGTGGCTTTCTTGCCTTTTCTAACAGGCTTTTTGGAAAAGAACAGTGCAAGTTGGACTTGATGATCCTTAAAGGGCTTTTCCAACCGCAAGAATTCTATAATTCTAAGTATTCAAGCCTGGGGCTGTCTCTTCATGCTGGTTTTTCATGTTCTTCTAAAATCAAATGTGTCAGCCTTTAATTTAGCTGCTCTGTAGATCATAAACTTAGTTTACAATAACAGCATTTCAGGCCAGCCCTCTAGAGCTCTCATACAAGTCTATGGTTTGTTAATAGTCAGGATAAACCACAACAGCAACAAGGAGTGTGCTGTGTAGGTATGAGAAAAAATAAGCAACAAAAGAAAGTTTGTGACAGGTTATTTTTCCTCTGAATGTCAAGTGAATAAATCTTCTCCTTTTTGTGTGTTTTGTTACAACAGATTTGCATTTTTATCGGAGAAACTCTTCTGTTTTCAAACTGGGCTATCACAGCAGACATACTAATGGTGAGTGCACTTTGGAACAGCATCTTTCTGTGTTCAGAGCAGTTTGTCAACTTGCAAGAACAACCTGAAATTCACAATTTCTACCAGATCCTAGTCCCTACTTCAACCTATTCTGGTTTTCATTATTATTATTATTATTATTATTATTATTATTATTATTATTATTATTATTATTGCTTACTGAAAAGTGACATAGGGAGACAGAGAGAAAAAAGATCCTTTTGTCCTTTGTTCTGAGCACCAGGGAGAGATGTCCAGAAAGGACAGCATTTCTGAATTCCAATAATTTCCCAAAATTTTAAGTGTTTGTGCAAAATCCTACATGCACAGAATTCAGGCAGCATTTCCTAATGCTCAGCATGTTCGTGGGCTTTGTTATCAATAATTCAGCTTTGTTCTGCAATAGGAAATCCTTCCCTCCCTCCCTCCTCTGACCACAAAGGCAGCCCATCTACCTACCATTCAACACATACACAATAGAGACCCACCTCTGGGAGAGCAGAGAGGAAAAGAAAGTATAAAGAATTTTTGGACTACGTCCACCTTGTCCAAGAGGAAATTGTCACGGACTTTTCAACTCATGTCCTTCATTTTCCATTCTTTCTCCACCACAGAGCTTTTTAAGTCTTTCAAACCAGCAAGCTAACCTCAGCAGCCCCATTTTCACATGAAATAGTCTGGACATTTATTCAAGAGCTCTGCATGTTTTGTAGAGGTTTCCATAAGAGCCCATCAAACATAATATATGTTGAAACCCTGTTGTGAAGGAGGTGTTGCTAACTGTATGAAAAGAAAGGCACTAAGGCACAGAACCATTACAGGACCTTCCCGAGGTCTTTTGTCAGCTTGTTGACAGAACTAAAAATACAATCAGTCTGGCATCAATAGAAAACTCCCTTGGCTTGTATTTGTTGGTTATGCAAACATCAGCGAGGAAACAATCAGGCTCAGTATTCTTAGATGTAAAGATAATGGTGTTGATATATTGATTCAGCAAAGAACTTCAAGCCTCTGCTTAACTTCTGTTTATGTTGAAGTTCAAGGTTGTGTTTATATTTTAAGGGAGCTCTGCAGTTGCCATCACTGCATTGCCTGATGAACTTTCTGTCTTTCACTCATTTGTGCAGGGAACACTCTGAGAGGTGGGTGGGGTGGTTAAATCCACTCCTCCCAGGGTGGATAAAGCTCAGAGAAACAAAAGCTGTCAGTGGACTCTGGTAGCACTGGATGGCTTTTAATTCCCAAGGTTCCTCCTGCCAGGTCAGCTGTGGTGGGGCAGAGCTCTGTCCCAGGACTGCCCTGGGACTTCCACGGGCTTTTGCAGCTTGTGCTGGTTCAAGGCTGCTGTGGCCATTCCTAATGTGGTATCTCAACGCTTGCACAGATGTGCAGCCTGGGGACAGCTGTGCTGAGGAAGAAAATACAGTACATTATGTGTAGTTGCTCATTCCTGCCTCCTGCCAGAGCTTCCTGTCGCATCCTGCCTCTGGCTGTGGTGTCCCCAGGAGCAATCCCAGTTCTCTCACTCAGAATTAGTGGAGAGATTTAATCAGCAGCTGTTTTATACCCTCCTTAACAGTGGCTGGCACAGGTAAGGGCTCAGCTGAGGTGGTCCCAGCTGCCAAGAGGGAGGATCCTGTCAGACATGCTCAAGGTCCTCCAGAAAATCTGTGCCAGAGACAGACCTGAAATTTGACCTGTGTTTTCTCAAGGTAACCCCAAAAGATATTTTCAACCAACTGCTCTGTTATATCAAGGGTATTAGGGCTGCTATCACTGTCCCATTTAATTAGAGAGGTTTTTTGTGTTGATTTCAATGTGACTTCAATATCCCGTAGCTTTTTAACAGCTTTTATAGGATTTGCCATCTGTCTTACCAGCATCCTATAGTCAGTGGCATTTTGAGGGGATGCATTTGCAGTTATTTATGTTGCTTTAGTACAAAAGAGTTCTGTAAGAAATGATTGCAAGTAATAGTTCAATTTTCCAAAACATGGGAAACAAAATAAAGCCATGTTAAAAAATGGACTTTGGTAATTGCTGCCAACTTTTCAGCTCACTGTTCTCTGGTCTGTTTAGAAAAATGAACTGAGAGCTGTATATAATGCCCAGCTTGATGCATTAACAGCATGACTGGACATGTGAAAGTTTTAAAGAAATAAATGTAAACACCACTTAGATGAGGACAGGGCTGGAAGCAGCCAGGCTGAAGTGCAGACAGATCCCACAGGGGATGAGAGGGGGCTCAGATTATCAGTAGGTGAGAGCCAAGGCTACAGCCACCTTTGACAGACAGCTGGGTGGGAAGTCCTTGCCAGAGAAAGGTGTGGAAATGCTTTAGCAGATGCACTTTATATGTTTGGCAAATTAATTTTACTGATTACTATTTATTTGGTGTAATCAGAAGTGTGTCTGTTCTTGCCTGAGGCTGGGAAGGAGTTTAAAAGCATTATTAGCATAAGCTTAACAACACTTTCATCCTATACATAAATATTACCCTGTTTTCATGGATAAAAGCTCTCAATACTGGCTGAACACTGCTCTTGCTGATTTCATTATGCCAGGAGTGAGGCTTTTTGGAAACTGCATCCCAGATGATTTTTCACAGCTTTCCCAAGATTTACAGATCCCATGACTGCTTAAGAATCCTATTGGGCAAGTTGTAAAGGACCTCCAGAGGTTTTGCAAGTTTAATTTCTGTGGCAAACCCAGGATGTTTGCTTATTATCTTCCAATTTCATTGTTGGCCCTTCCTAGCTCTGTGCTTGCATTGCATCCACTGCTCCTCCTGCAGAAGGGTGGGAACTCAGCTCCTGGGCTTTTCTGCAGTCCAAGGTGCCAAGTGCTGGCTCTGATAAACTCTCAGTGCTGCAGTGCTCAGCACTGCCTGAGATTCTGAAAGGCTGATATTTGCTCCAAATGCAAATTTGTACAAAACAGGTCTTATTCTCCTGGGCACAACTCTCCATATCTCCTCCCAGGCACATGCTCAGATGGTGCTTGGGGAAAGGAGGGATATTTTGTATGGAGCTAGCTAATTATGAAACAGATTTCATCAGCCATCTTTGCAAATTGGCATTAAAATTACCAGAACCCCAAAGTAACATTAAAACTGCCTCGTAACAGCAATAATGAATGAGCTTCAGTGCAGCAGGCAAGTGTGTAACACTCTGAGACATGTGCAGTGTGGGGGGCTTTGTGGGAAGCTGGTGCTAATAGTAGGGCTCTCCTCCATATCAAATCTCAAAAACAGAGATGATGGACAGGGGCTTGGACTTTTTTGTGTAAGAGCCACAAAACAATTTAAAGTGCCTCTATTTTGATCACAGTCTCTTTAGGTCTTTGCTGAGAAAAGCCATCCTCCAGTTTATGCATAGTCCTGACATTCGTGCAAAAAAAATTGCTCTGCATATTTGTTTCCTTTTAAAACATTAGTTCTTTCTAAATGGTCATGACCTGCCATGGAGGAGCTGCTTTGATGTTTTGTTGAAAAGTTAAAGTCTTCCTTTAGGCTTGAAACAGGCACAGGCTGGTGCTCAGCTGTGCCATAGGCATGTAGGAATGTTGCTTTTATTCCGATTACCTTCCCTAAAAATAAAACCCGGTTATTTATTTAGCACAAAATGCTGCCCTATTTTTATAGCCAAAGATAAATTGCATTTCCAGAGGTTCTTGTTGCTTCTCTGAGTGCCTCCACACAATACTCCAAGTGCTGTAGGTTAGATTTGAAGGCAGGATGAGGAATGCCTGGGAATGAGCCCACCCCAAACTATCCAAGGGCTGCAGGTGGAGGTGTTCTGCTCCATGGTGTGCTGGGAACTGCAAACCACAGCAGCCTTCTTTCACTTCATTTAGGAGCACTTGTTTTAGACAGTTTCTGCCTGGCTTTTGTGCAGGATCTCTCTGGATCTCAGCCTTTCCCTTTTCTGAACAGCAGGGACAACTGGGCTATTTCCAGGTCCTGTCAGTGGCTGGAACAACTTTAGTGCATGTTTTCTTTGACTTTGGTGCTGAAAGAGGCCAGCAGGAATTGTCCTGACCCAGAAAGGGCAGCAGAGTGCTTGAGAGAGTAGAGTTTCTATTAAACCTTAGACATAAACATCAGAACTCACCTCTTTGGCACTTGGCCTTTTCCTGGGAGAAGGGTGATCTCTCCTTGGCTTTCCCCATAAACTTTTTTCAGACCAACTCCTGCTGGTTTCATCACAGGAAGGAGATGTCAGCAGTAATCCCTGGCCTTTCTGAACCTCTATTTAAAGAGCAGAGGTTTCCAGAGCTGCTTGGTCAGCCACCCTGCCCATCCTCAGTGCTGCCTGCCTCTGAACTCTGAACCTGGGAGCAGGGCTGAGCCAGGACAATCCCACAGGCTTCCGCCCTGGCTGCTGTGGCTC
Organism: Cettia cetti; assembly: GCA_013401135.1. Taxonomy (NCBI): domain Eukaryota; kingdom Metazoa; phylum Chordata; class Aves; order Passeriformes; family Sylviidae; genus Cettia; species Cettia cetti. Next base: position 110,068 of record VZUI01040739.1, read on the forward strand.
TCCCACCTCCAGCTGCTGTGGGATGGCCAAACCAGGCCGTGCATGGTTTGAATTTAGCTCTATTTTAGTATTGAAATGCCCATTTAGAGTGGTAATTTACTTCTGTCTTCCAAGAACAGAAGATGTTTGCTACCAACTGCTTCCTGTCCATCAGAACAAAATGTTTTTCAAGTTGGGATAGGGTGGAATATATTGGGTTTTTCTGGTTTTTGGAGGTGCTGGTTTAAGCTTTTTTTTTTTGTCTTTCCAATATGTTTTTCAAGGAGGTCATGTTCATTTGCTTGCTACATGTTGGGTTTTTGCTTTGAGGAGGGTGTTTGTCTCTTGAATTCCAGACCAAATGTACCAAGTTGTAGCACTTCATGGTGTTTCAACCATCAATAACTTCTTCAGTTAAGCTGTACTCCTACTTGCAAAATGACGTTAGCATAATATAGCTACACATGCAAAATTATGTCTAATATATGTGTGTGTATTCATGTGTATAAATATTTAAATATGCATGCACACATATGATACAGGTATCATTAAGATTTCTTCCCCTAATTTGCATCCACTGCCACACCCTGAAAGTGGTAAATTTTTAATAAATGTGCCATTTCTTTTGTCCTTTTGCTACAAAAGTGGATAGAATACAGTACCAGACAGGTTTTTTTTTCTCCAGATTGGTTAACATAAACTTTACAGAAAGAAAAAATACTTTAGGTTTCAAATTTCATGTTTCACATTTATGCACATTTAACTCTTGAATTAGGCAGAATTTCACTTTATCTACTCAGATGCCCTTTTCCAAAGAGTTCTTGCAGAATGCTTCTCTACTACCCCTATGTGAACTGGGCCAAGTGGGAAGAACAAAAATAACTCACTCTTAATTTTTCTTTTCTTCTGTCTGGTCTATCCAGGCTGCATCCATTATCTGCCTCTTTGGGGAGTGGGGCTCTCCTACTGCTCACATCCTGACCTTCAGCACATTTCTGTGTCTCTAATGAAGTTTAGAGCTAATTTTCCTCTGGAGATTTCTTTCTTCAAGTCGTGCTCTGAGTTCCTGGATGCAAAAGGAGGACAGGGCCTGACATCCACAGCTGGGCAGCTGCTCTGCATCTGAACATATCTTGCTCTTCTGCTGCACAACAGAAGTTGAGGAGGGTGCCTGTTTAATACATGGCATGAAAGTGCATTAGCAGTGTGCATTTGGAGCTTTGGCAAAGCAGGGATGAACTGGCAGGTCGTCTGAACACACAGGGTAAACCCCAAGGAAAAGCATTTAATCTAATTTTACCCCTAATTCGGAGTTGCCTGTGCTAGGAATGAGAAGATAATTTTAAATATACATCAGTTCTCTTTTAGTGTGCATTTTCTCAATGCTCTTTTCTTTTGTTTCTGGTTTTATGGTAATTCTTTCCACTGCAGACAGGGCAACTGCCCTTCCCTGTGAGGAATAGTTCAAGCACTGCAATGTGCTTTAGCCCTGTGCCCTGAGTGAGTCCTCCCTGCCAGTCAGTTCAGGTAAAGGGTCTCTGTGGATCTCTGGCTGGGGATGGGCCAGTCCTGAAATGTCACATTTCATTAATAAATTACTTTAGGAAAGGATTGCAAGGATCCTGGCAAGGCAGGACTTCTAAAGAAAGACTGAAGGCAGCCCATCAGAGAGAAAGTGGATAGATAAAAGGGATCATGGTCTCCAAAGAGCTGAACAAGAGTCATTCCTGTCAGAGCCACAGGAAAAGGCACAGTGCTTACAGGCAGAAACAATGCTCACTTGGATTTAGAGACCTATTGAATTCTTCATTACTTCCAGCCTTTAAATCAAGACAGGATCAATTCATAAATTGGGATATGTGGACTTGATGCAGATGTCCACAGCCAGCGTCTTTAACAATTTATGCAAGAGACAATTACTTTCTTCTGCCTCTAAAAAGTGTATTATAAAATTAAGGTCATTCTACAGGACAGAGGGTTGCTGGAGTTTTTTTATTTTTTAATTTTTCATCCCCTTCTATGGTTAGGGCTCTGATATCTGTGAGCTCTAGTCCCTTCATGGGGAAGTAATTTGTGTTTTCCACTGCTTCTGTGTAATCTGACTGATTCTGCATGACCTGGCTAAGGGTGTCATGTCCTATTAGAGGAGTGGAGACCAAAATACTCTATCTTGGCTATGGAAAATTTTGCTAACGTGACTTTGTCACTTTTCACAAATGGAATCACAAATTTTTGAGAAAAATGTAAAGTGGCAAGAGATGGAGTGGGAAGGGAGGATGTGTGACCATGACCTTTCACATTGATGTGGATTGTTGATGGTTTAGGAAACAAAATAACTTTTGTTGTGGAATAAACCAAATATCCCAGGTTACAGCACAGTCATTGATTGGAAGGCTGATGGTGTTGAGCAACTTTAAATTTCATTCTCCCCACCATCAAAGGAAAACACAGTCTGAGGAGCAACAGCAAATTGTCTTGTGGGCAAAGCTGATAGCCTAAACCCTGCTGAGAGTGGAGCAGAGTGGGCAGAGCTTCCTTCCCTCAGCATTTCCTTTCCATTCCCAACAGGAAAACCCCAGGGCAGGAAGGGATCTGAGGCTCCCAGTTGCCTGAGCCAGCCATGGACTGGCCAGTGGCTCTGTCTGGGGAGGCTGGTTTGTTTTGTGCTGCCCTGAGCAATACAAGACAGATGGGCAGGTTTTTATTTCAGCTTCTTTACCTGTTTTTGTTTCTTTCCCCTTCTTTGCAGTACGTGGTCATTCCAACTCGCCGTGCAACCGCAGTGGCCTTGCAGAGTTTCACTTCACACCTCCTGGGAGATGCTGGCAGTCCTTATCTCATTGGATTTGTAAGTGCTCACTGCAGGCTCTGGCAGGCTTTGCTTTTGTTTCCTAACTGTTCATCTGAAATGCCAAGTTAGATCCTGCTGGGAAGGAAGGTCTGTGTTTGTCAGCAGAATGGGAAGTGCTGCAGAGCAGTGCAACTGTTTTTTACCTGGTTGGGTTGTTGTGAGCTGCAGTTCAAACCAGGGGGCTGTTTGGGAGTGGGAAATAAACTTCTATTTTGGCCTAAGGTGCTTATAAAGATCACAGACAGCTCTGAAAAGACAGAGTGTTCTTGCTGTGGTGTGGACATGGGGCTGATAGAAATTAGGTTGGAAGAGAGTCATGTGTGTGTTTAGCTGTTAATTGACCTCAGAAACCAAACAGCTGCTTATGGGCAGCAACACACAGCTGTACCTGGTTTGTATGATAGTAAATCATAGAACCACAGAATATTCTGGGCTGGAAGGGACTGACAAGGATCATCCAGTGCAGCCCCTGGCCCTGCACAGACACCCCAACAATCCCAGCCAGTGTCTGAGAGCATTGTCCAAACACTCCTGGAGCTCTGGCAGCCTTGGCCATCCCCTGGGGAGCCTGGGCAGTGCCAGCCAGGGGTTTTTATTAGTATTCATTCCTGGGTTGTTCCTTTGGGTTCCTTTCTGTGACTGCTTCAGTGGCTGGCCTTGGTCTGGCTGGGGATCTCCCTTGCTTTGCCACCATTATCCTACTGCAGAACAGAACAGGAGATCCAGCTCCAAAATCTGGCAGTCAGAGAACATTCACAGTTGAAAATAAAAAGCTTGGGAAATGTAATGAGGAAAAGAAATCTGGATATACTGGGGAAATGTCTTTTTCCTTCAGTGGAGTTTGATGCATGGAGTTTCAGAGATCACAGATCATAATTTATAAAATATAGTGGCTTCTACAGAAATCCCTCAGTGACCCTGCTCCTGATGTGTAGAAAGTGCTGCTACCCAGGGCTGTAACTGGGATCTTTTCTGGTCCCATCACCTGAGAGCCAGGGCTGTGATGTGCTCCCCCAGCTCAGACACAGCTGCTGGGTGCTCTGGGGTGGTTTTTTTTACAACCATCATTGCTCATCTATTCATCCTGTAGACACCAGTGTGTGTAGCTACACATATTTATTTTTATATCCTTAATTTTGTGACTATATCTGTTTAAATATACATAAATGTTTATTTTTGAGTGGCAATGCTCTGGCTGCTCTGTAGACCTCTGAAGCACACAGGAAAAGGCAGATAGAGATAAGACTGAGAAGACCAAAGGAATGAGAAATCTCTCAGGAGAATAAAAATGCACAGTTTAGCTTAACTCTTTATTTACTTCAATATTCTGGGTACCTGAGGAGAAAGGATCTTATTTTAGAAGTTATTTGAAAGTGGCAAGAAGAAAGGGCTTGCAGGAGAGGCTGCTTCATGCAGGGCAGGTGATGTGGGGAATGTGGGAGAGGAGAAGGAGGCAGGCAGGACAGGGGCTGGAGATGAGGGCAGGGCTGGGGCAGGCCAGGCTGCCTCAGGTGGCTGCTGACTGTTCATCCCTTTCCTGACATAGGAGGGATGTCCAGGGGGAATATCTCGGACCCTGAATGATTGCAATCATTCTTGAAAGTTGCCTGGGGCTCTTCAATATCATAGATTAAAAAATAAAAGTACTTTGGTTGTAGAAATAACAACCTTGCCTTGTCCTCCTGGTATTCAGAGATCAAGCAAGTTTTGAGTTACTTAAGGATTCTTGGCTGAAATATATAGCCTCAATTTAATAGCTGTATTAGGCTTTTTTTAGACTGGGAAAATATTCATTATTATTTTCAGTTATCCTTCTCTAATGTTGTAATTGTTGGGCAGTTGTGATTTGGGAGGAGGCAATGCAGGTCCAAGGCTCTGTGCAGAAGAGCAGGAGTGAAGCACTCATGTCATGAAAGGAGCCAGCATCCCTTTGTGCAGCCTCTTCTCTGGCTGGGCTGATTCATCCCCCCTCTGCTACCAGGACTGAAAGGTCAACTACAGCTCCACATAACACAGGAAAGCAAATACTATTTAAAGTGAAAGGACAGCCAACTTCTGCACCAGAGCTAAGGCAAGCACTGAAGCTGGGTATTAAAAACCACAGGAATTGTCCAGCTGCAGTGCAGGATGGAGACCTTCATACAGCACTGATACCCCACCTTTGTCAGGTTGCAAAATCAGGATTTTCAAGGCAGTCTGTGAGGGCTGAGTAAGCTACTCCTGCTGGGTTTAAGGGGAATTTGGGAACCTGATTCCCACAGTCCTTCTGGGAATCCCCACCCTGAGAGCATCAGCTCCCACTGCTGTGACTCCAGACTCTTCAGGAGGCAGACCAAGAGCAGGGGGTAGGTTTTGAAGGAGAGCAGCAGAAGGCCTGGAGGTGTCCAAGGAACAGCTGGACGTGGCACTCGCTGCTCTGGTCTGGGTTTTTATTCAGTCACAGGTTGGACTTGATCGTCTCAGAGGTCTTTTCCAGCCTTAATGATTCTGTGATTCCATGAGCTGCAGACACAGGCAGGCTCAGAATGGGTGAAACTCAGCCTCCTCATCACTTGGGTTCACCTGGGATCCTGGAGCTCTGCTGTGTCTTCCAGCTGCTTACAGAATCCCCCTGAATTCCCCCACTAAATGATCAGTGCTTTGATCAAACACGGCTGGAATCCTACCTGGTTTTGGTGAGTTTACAGCGAGATTCCTTCTAGCAATGCTCTTAATAAAGAACTGGTGACCCTTGTCATTGTAAGACTGAGCTGAGGCAGGCAGTTGTCTCTGCTGGATTCCAATATTGTTGAATTGATCTTAAAATCCCTGTGTGGAACATAGAAGGTGCTGATCAGCCAAAGCCTCAGGTGTGCAATTGCTGCTGTGCTCTGTGCTGTGTCCTGAAAGCTCAAGGTCACACTCAGACTTGCTGTAACTTCAGCCCATTCCAAATCTTGCACTGCAGCTCCTTAAACCACCCAAAGCAGCAAATACACATTAGTGCTTAAAAGCTAAGTGGCAGGGAGCACATATGTGTGGCTATTTTTCATGTCTCTTTAAATATTGATAACTTTTATTATGGTGAAAAGGATTCAAACTGACTTACAAAGGAGTTATGCAAATACAGCTTTAGGGTGGCAGCTGTAATTTGCATAAAGCTTTACCCCATGGCAGGCTCTGAGATCGATTACTGTAAATCAGCACTGCCTGTTCATTTCCAAACAAGAATAGGCATTGCTGCAGTATTTCAGTAGATGAGACAGCTTTTATTCCTAGAAAGCTGTAAGTTTTTTCAGGACCTTTGTGGTAACTAACCTGTAGAGTTTAAATAACTCCTTTTTAACAACTCCAGTGTCACTCCACGCTTTATTCTTGAGGCAGTTGGTGAGAAATCTCACCTGCTCAATACATTACACCCAAATATGTGTAGTACTTTTTTGTTTTTGACCACTCCCACTATGCAGATATGAGCCCTGGAGCACAGAAGTGTTAAGAGAAATGCCCCAAATCCCACCATTAATGTTGAGTATCAGATAAAGGTCTCACCTGCTGCCCTAGACAGCATTTCAGACTCTGAAGAGCAAGTGGAGGGAGGTGGCAGCAGGATGTGAAGTAGTTAACTCTTCTCAGGCTGCATCACAACTCCAGCTCTTTGTCTCACTATTTCTGGTTTGATCTTGGTTACCCTTTAAAATAAAACAACTGTAAGTCCATGCTGCTGTGTCCATCTGTGCACAGGCATGAGCCTGTTTTCCCTGCTCAGGGTTTACAGCATCCTTCTTGTTGTGTCCCCCTCCACTTCCTGACTGCTCTTCTGCTTCTGGAAATCTGAATACAGGCAAAAGGGGGGTTTTATTTCAACCTGTGAGGAGGAGGTTCTAAAGTGCCAGAGGTAGCTCTCCTCCATGAGCACCTTTTGATGGGCTAAAACTCCCCGGACTCCTCTGGTGGTGGCTCCCATCTTTCCTGCCCTCCTGGGCTGTTCAGTTTTACTGGAAGGACACCACCTCCAAGTATTCCATGCCAGCTGGGCTCTGGGAGCCTTGGCAATCTTCACTTTTCTCTCTTCCCCAGCTTTCCTGTGAGCAGGTTGATAAATCTAATGAGCTATTTAAGCAGCAAGAATACTAATGACCTTCCTTTAGAAAGTAGTTAGCAGAGCAGTGTTAATTATCCCTGGTGCAGAGTATCAGGGCAGGCAGATCAGCATTTCATTAGGGGCAAGGCAAGAAAAACTGTGGTAAATGCAGCAATTAAGATACTTTTAAATGGAAGTTATAACTGGAGGTGCAGATTTCACAGCTTCTTGGCCCAGTTAGAAAAAGCCTTTTTGTTGGTTTGGTTTGAAGGTGTTTACCTAACCAGTATATCTGTATAGAAAGTAGTTCCATGTGCAAAGACTTGCCTGCCTGAGAAAGCAGAATTCATGTATTGTGGTTTAAAATTAATATTTGATGGTTTAAAATGCCATGGCTGCTTCAGAGTAGGACATGCTTACTCTGGAAGAACACTTTTTCCAGTTTAGTTTGCTAGACTAAAACAGGCCACAGCCCACTAGGAGTCAAATCCACTTCTTGTCTGACTTAAAACCAGGGTATGGCAATAAAGTGGATCGCTGGGATGTGCTGCTGCAGTCTGGGTGTTCTGTCCCTGTCTGACCCATGCAGCCATTCCCCAAATTTCCCCCATGAGGTGCTTGCTGGTGGTTGACAGTCCTGTCTCTCCTGCCAGAGCAGGGTAGGAGATGAACTCGAGGTCAAAAAGGCAGTAATGTCCTGTAACAAAAACATGCAAAATACTCTCCTGGCACCACTCTCTGTTTCATGGACCTTGAGGAGATATTCCACTGCTCTCGTGGGGTTGAGGATGGAACAGAAGTCTCTGTCTTGTTGCCTTTTGCAGCATGTTCTAATAGAGTGTACATGAGTCTGTAAAAGCAGCATCTCCCATCACCTGATAGAGCTGGTAGATGAAATGTGATACACATTGATGGGGTTTGTTGTTCTTTCTTTACCAAGTCCCAGCTGCTTGGCAGGTGTGGTGTAACCCTGATGGCCTCACTCCTCCTGCAGGGATCTTTCCCCACGTTCATGCTTGTGTCTGACCCACCCTGTGGAGGGTAAAATGGAACTTGGCCTGGCTAGTCTCAACACCTGTGCTTGCCAGGGAAATAACGTGAGCATGAGAACCTCCAGCCCCTCATCCTTATTACCTCTTTCTTCAAGCAGTAACTTTAGGTTGAGGATTTCTCTGGTCCTGAGCAATTAAAAGCCTTTTTCATAGTGCACTGAAAGACCAAATCTTTGACATAGCTGTCAGCTGCAGAATAAGAGGAGAATTAACCACCTGGAGACCAGTCCTCATGGGATTGATCTCATTGCAACGAGCTAACAAACTTCCCACTTCTGATGACTCAGGAACAGATAAGATATAAGCCTGCACTAAAATACCAAATTACTTCCCATTGCTAAAATGTGCCAATGGTTCACAGCCTGCTTTGGTGTTTTTTCAGAGCTCTGCACATCTGTCCTGTTCATGACTTTGTTAGATGTACAGGTTCTCAGTATTTTTGATAAATGTTTAATGTAGGTGAAAGCATCTCATTAGAGAAAGCCCAAAAATCCAAAGCAGGTCATTTCTGCACTCGAGTATTTCAAGCTCTGTCTCATCTGCTCTGTCACTCCTCTGTGCACTCAAAACCTCCTTAAATAAATGTTTTCTTCCTCTGAGCTTCCAAAGATCCTGCACACTCCCAAGCTGGGCAGTTTTCATGGTGCTGAGCACCTTTCAGAATGTGTCCAGATGCTCTCCAACACAAGGAATCACTTTGTTTTCATGGGATATACAGACAGGGAAGGGGCCCATGCTGCCAGGAGAGGTGGGGACAGGGATGCTGCTAAAGGTGCTGTGCCACAGACCTGTTTCCATGTGGGAATGGGCACCCCCATCCCTACGTGTTTGTGTACCTGGGCCCTGTCATGGGAGTTCTTCACATTCCCCATGGTATGAGGCATCTCTCTCTGAGATCAGAGAAAGTCCCTTGGCAGACCAGACCAGAGAGAAAGGCAGTTAATGACCTGAAGAAAAGAGACTTTCAACCCTCTACAGGGCAAATTGCTCTGACCCCCAGATGTATCAAGTCCATGTCCTGGCACAGCAAGCAGCATCCTTATGGAGCATCTTAATTTACTGTAGCCTTTTTCAAGGCAGCATCATGTATTTAATGCAGCCTGGTCATCCTGGGAGGGGGAAAATATCATTAAAAAGCCATTAAAAAGCCAGGTTTACTTCCTCTTATTATAAAGTGTCCCTCATGCCATTTAGCACAGTGTAAATGCTTCTGTTCCTCCCCCCACCCCACCGCCCCCAGGCCCAGCAAATTGTTTACTTTATAAAATCCCTCATTTTTGCTTTCTCAGCTTCATTTGCATTCATATTCCATTTTTTTTAGAAAATTAAAGAAATTTTGCACATTCACACTGACTTCAGAGTGGGTGGATGCCAAACCATTGTGGGGTTCCAGGGAATACTGTGTGAAGGAACTGTACTGAAGTGATCAGCCAGGGAGAACCTGGCTTGTATCAAACTGGTAATCATGAAAATCAGATATTTGTGCCAGAAATACCCTTTTATGTAGCAGGATTTGTGCTCAAGTGGCAATGTCAGAAGTTTAGAGAAGCCAAGTGCAGAGGAATTGAGATATTGACTCAGCAATGAGAGAGAGAAAATGAAATGGTGTTTTCAGAGATGTTGTTACCATTAATTAATAAATCAGTTTATTTACCCACCCAGACTGTTCAGGAGAGACAGAACATGGAATCCAGATGCCTTCCTTGGGCTCCAGCCCACCTTGGCATCTCCTGTACCCATGGTCTGTGCCTTGTTCCAAAGCACACACGTACTCCCCAAGCAATGAAGTTTCCCTTTGTCCCTCTGCTGTCTCCTGCACTCAGATGGAGACACAGTTGGGGTTTGGGGTTGGGGTGGTGCCTGCTGCAGCTGCACTGTTGGTTCTCTGGAGAGCAGGAGCTGTCTCCAGCTGGACTCCATCCAGGAGGCTGCCAGCGGCTGGGCACACGCCGAGCGTGCTCTGCTGTGAAAACGCCTCCAGCTGAGGTTTATTTAGCAAAGTCATTGCTCTTGCTCTGACTCTACACAGTGAGGGAGGGGACGTGACCTGTCACAGTTAGGCTGGTACCAAAGACCTGTGATTAGACTGCAGAGCAGCAACAGGACTCCTCCTTGATTTCCCACCCCCGCGTTCTGCAGGGATGTTTGGGAGCTTTTTGCCACCTCCCAGCTGGAGGAGCAAAGGAAGGAATCCCACACACGGCTCCGTGCTGCAGAGCTGGCACCGGCCACGCACAGCCCCCGCAGTTTGTTACTCATCTTAGAGAGAAGACACCAAAAATGATGCTTGATTGGGTCTTGCCAAATCACAGTTGGCCAGCTCAGGATGCTGTTGTTGCCAGGAGTCTGGAAAGCCCAAAATTGGCAATACAGAGCAGACCATTTGGCAAACGGTGTGTCATTCTTGGAGCCTAGCTCTGTAATTATGTCCTGTGTCCTCTTGAGAGGAGATGCCAAAGTTCCAGCCTTAGCAGGTGGTTTGTAACCAAATGGAACAGAACAACAGAGAAGGGTAACTCTTAACAGTCATATAAAAACATATGTGTGTTTTTATACACCCTGATAAAATTCTAGAGATAAGAGATGAAGACACTGGGGAGGGAATTATATGGAACCTGGATGAGGAAGCCCAGCAGGCTTGGTGGAAAGAATTACACCTTGAAAGGGAGGAAAGCAATTTTTTTCTAAACTGTGCATTTACAGAATGTGTTTGGTTAAAAATGAAAAATAGAGCAGATTTAATAATAACAGGATTTGTTGCTATGAAAGGTCAACACAATACATTAGAAGGGAAGGTGTGGGACAAACTGCATTGGGAGATTTATTTGTTGGAGACTTTACACTTTCAAAGCTGGTTTTTAGCCTAGAATGTCGTGTCATCCATAGAAAAAGCAATCAGGAGCACATGCATGGCTTTTCATCCTCTGCTGCCGACTTATCATGTCAATTTGTCAAGTGATTTATTGTCTGGTCCTTTTTGAGAATAATTGTATCCATTCCCAAAAATGAAAAGTGGTTTAGAATGTCTAGATTTCTGTTTTAGAATATCCTCAATTCAGCCTGACAGAGACGTTGACTCGATGCCAAATTCTGGTTCATAATGAAGAGTAAGGGAAATGTTGGAATTAAGGTGTCTGGATACAAAAGGGAATTAATGACCAGCTGATGTCCCTGTCTCCTGGGTGCAGAGCACATTCTGCCACTTTCCTGTGGGTGCATAGTTTTCACATTCAAGTCTTGTTGCTGTTTTGTAATAAATCTCTCAGACTAATGGTCACTGTCATTTGCTTTCAGTCTCACATGAGAATTGTTTGTAACACTCTTGTTTTTCTTCATGTGTTTTACACTGCAGATAAAGTTCTTTCTGTGAGGACTAGAACTCTTCTATATCCCAAGCATTGAAATTTTCTCCTCATCCTTTCTAGGGCAGGGATTGGAACAGAAAAATCAGGCTAAACCCCTTCAATTCTTTCTGTAGTTACACTCTTCCTGTGTTACTCTGCCTTATTTGAGAGGGCTCCATCCTGCAGGGCAGTGCTCATCTCCAGCATGTGCAGCAGTGTCACCTCCAGCCCTGGGCTGGCAGCTCCTCCTTTCCCCCCTCCTCAGGAGCCAGGCTGAGCTGTGAGAGGGGCAGGAACACAGAGAGACCCCCCAGAGTCTCCCTGCTGACACACACCCAGTGACCTGTTCTCTTGAGTCCCCATGAGCATCATCCTTCTGCAACCTTGAGCTTGGCTCTGCTGAGGCGTCTCCTCACACACATTTACCTTCCAGGTCTCTGCAGAGTGGGAATTGGTGATTTCTCCTGCATGTGACAGTTCTTTTCACTGTCAAGATTGAAGCCTTGAATGTCAGAACTTGCTTGTAGGTTGTGTTTGGCTCCAGCTCTTCCATTACCAGTAATGTGGCTGCTTAGAAGTTGCTGCACCAGCTTTGACTATTTCTGGAGCTAGCACACACTATTTGTGTGTGTGCACAGCAGTAGGATTTCATGTTGCAAGTTCCCTGCAGTCTTTTGGTATAAACTAGTGCTTCTCCCCCAACAAAAGGTCATGGATCAAAACAGAGCTGGACATTTAAACACCCAATGCCTTGAGACCCACCCCAACAGCTGCTACCTCTCTGTTGGATTTACAGAGAGTAAAGTGGTTTGGTGGGCAGTAAATATTAAAATATGGTAGTTTTAGCTACAGACATGCATTGCATTTACATTTTACATTACATTTTAGTTCTAGCAAAAGCTTTTCATAATGAACTAAATAGTGCTGTTACATGTCTCTGCTCCTTTGTGTAGGTGTAAATAATTTGTGTTTACTTTCATGTAATCATGCTTTTTGGTTGTCAGAAGATGCAGATTGCTTTAATCCATAAATCTGGTGGTGTGCAGTGTGGGCACAGCCCCGTGTCTGAGGCAGGGACAGAGCACACAATTACACTTCAAGCTTGGGAGGCTGGAAGAAGCAATGAGCCTCATTCAGACATTCAAGTTCTCTTTCCCCAATTCAGACGGGATCTCTGGGTTTTTTTGTTCTTTGGAAAACATTTCCCTCCTTCCCACTCAGTGCAGAGAAATGAAATGTAATACCTCCCCTTGCTGAAAGGTAGGTCAGGTGTGGGAGTAAGCAGGACTTGATAGGCATTGCAGAAGATTGATCACTCCCTCACCCACTGAGCAACACCAGCATGGCCCTGCTGGCTCCCCAGGGTGTTTGGCAGTACAGCAAGGTCAGACACCCACAGATGCTGTCACTGACAGCCTGGGAGAACATGGAAAGGGCTGTGGGAATCAGATCAGGCCAAAGGAGTGACAGCGAGAGGGAGAACCCCTGCCAAGCCTCAGAGCATAAATTGCCCAGGCTCCTGTGTGGAAGGCTGAAGGGTGAGAGGGACATTCAGCTTCTGCTGAACACCCTGTTCCATTTTAATCCTCACACATGTTTGGTGGGTGGTTGTTTCAGGAATCGTGTTCCCTTCACTACCATCATGTCTCTTTTTCATCTCAGTGACTCATTTTTTTTGCCCCTCTCTCTTAGATCTCCGACCTGATACGACAAAGCACAAAGGAGTCCCCAGTCTGGGAGTTCCTCAGCCTGGGTTATGCTCTCATGCTCTGCCCGTTTGTCGTTGTCCTGGGAGGGATGTTCTTCCTGGCCACTGCCCTCTTCTTCCTCAGTGACAGAGCTAAAGCTGAACAACAGTGAGTAGCCTGGCCATTGCGAGCGGGGAGGCACCACAGCCTGTTTGCTCTCTTGAACATTATGCTTGTACTCTTCCCCTGGCCTTGGCCCTCCCAGGTAAAGGATGTTGGGTTGTGTGTTAAGAACCTGGGCTCAGCAGAGTGCATGAGGCTGCACGAAGCACAGGGGCTTGGGTCGTGCTGGCTGGGCATCCTTTACACGCTTCTGCTCTGGTGGATCTCAGTTGTTGGCTCGGAGGGCAGCACAGGCCCCTTACACCCTTGCCTGAGCATGTCACAGCCCAGGCTGTCCATGGTGAGGGGCTGCTGGGTGCTGGAACTGGTGGAGTGTGAGGTGAGGAGCAGGAGGTGCTTCCCAGAGCTTGGTGGTCAAGGCTGCACCCGCCCGCCTCCACCCCCGGCGCCCCGCTGGCCACCTCTGGCAGTCAAGGACACGAGGCAAGGAGGAAGCAAGCTGTGTGTGGGAACGTGCACTCGAGGGTTGCTATGATAAAGAGTCTTTCCCAGTCCCTTCTTGCAGCTTGGTGAAAAAAAAGCTACTGTTTTTCAGTAAAGAAACCGATTCGGATCATCTCACGGTTGGCAACTACAGTAATTCAGAAGACGCTTCCACATGACATACAAACTTCTGGGGTTAGTCTCTTTCTCATAATTGTTGAAAAATAAGAGTTACTGTGTGTAATGTCATGCTGAATATGTGGGTAGGTGACTAGTCTGGTGTTGACTGTAAGTTGCCTTTGCTTTTCCCGCACTGGAGAATGGGAGCTTTGATTTACCTTGAGAAGGGCGCTGGAATATCACTCTAGGTGTAGTACAGGTAGAAGGAAGATAAAGTGTTTGGAGTTGACAGAAGTGTGTGAACAGTTTGGGTGATACTTTCTGGCTCACACTGTCTTATCAGATGGATGAAAGAGATTCAGAAGCAGTGCCACAGATGGTGCTGTGGCCCTCTAAGTGCAGTTCCACCTTTTTTTTACTAGCATACATAAATACCAAAGAAGGGAGAAGTTCCTCTACAATGAGATGTTTAAACATTTTAGAAAAACAAGACCTCATGTCATAAGGAGGGGAAGTCCTACAGAGTTGAACTTCAGTGTGGCTTTGGGGACGTGATATGTGTGCTTAATTTGTTATCTGCATAGAAGGGTCCTAAATGGCAGGAAGGGAAGTTGGAGATTAGATGCTAGGAAGGACTTCCTAAGAGAAAAAAGAGAGAAATCCTACAGCAGATTATTTGGGGAAGTCATGAAGGCTATCCTTTGTTTCTGATGGCCTCCCAGGCATGGCATGAGGCAGGAAGGTGGGATCTGCTCTCCAGCTTATGTTCTCTCTCCAGCTTATGGATCTGCTCTCTATTTGTGCTTGTGCTGTGCTTGTACACATAAACTGTACATGCCAGTCCAGGTAGTGACCACCTGCAGACATGGCAAGATGAGCATAACTTTCTGGGTGCTCAGGGTGGCTTTTTTGCTGCAAGGAGCCCAAAGTCCTATTTGGTGTCAGTGCAGCAGATAAAACTCCCTCTGCAGTATTTTCCTTTGCTCAGGATGCTCTGAGTATAGGAAAGCTTCAGGGCTTGTCTTTCCTATATTCAGAGGGGAGAGTTCTCATTCCACTTCTGACTGTGGTGATTTGTGTCCCTTTGCATCACAAGCTGCCAGTGTGGCATGATAGCACCTCAGGTGGTGAAGGAGGGGCTCAGGATTCAGTGATGAGTCCCAGATCACTCCCATTTTTTCAGCATGTCAAGCCCACCTGGACCTTTATGCTGGGCAGGGCAAGGGTATCCAGCTGTTCTCAGCTCCAGTGGAGATCTCAAGGAAGGTTTTGGTTCACTCAGGAGACACCACAGCTCACAGGCTGGTCACTAGCTGGGTGGCTCTACTTGGCTCCCAGCACTGGTGTGTCTTACACAGTTTTCTGCCAAAGCCCCAGCTTTTGCAGCAGAGTTAATGTGGGAAGGAGATCACATCCACACCTCCAATTGCTCCTATGCAAAAGGGATCATTCCCCCCTTAGCAGCTTTGGTTGTACTCTATCCACATCCAGAGCAACCAGCCTCCCAAACAGCCACTGCTCCATTCTTAGAAAAAAAACATTCAAGTGTCAAACCTGGTTTTGTTTCTCTTTCTCTTTCAGCATCATTCCCTTTCCTGACTCACATTTGTTTATGGATTTTGTATTAGTCAGTCACAGATACGTTGTGTTGCAAAGTGGGGAGAACAACTGTCATAAATAATGGTTAACAAAATAATTTCTCTCAAGTGACTCCTAGGAAGAGTACTCCTTCTGGGTGTGCCCACTCTTATGTTAAAAATACCCTGGCATCCTGCAGTGAGATTCCTGGAGTGCAGCTTCACTCCAGTTACTGAGAAGTGAGAGTGAAGTAAGAGAGGAGTAAGGCTGGAGGCTGTGGAGGGACCCATGTGCAGCAGGGTCTGTGCTGTCAGCCAGGTCCCCTCTGCCCCCACCAGCAGCTTCTCAGAATTTATAGGGCAGGATTTATTTATTGGTATCTCCATGCTTGCCTGTGAGAGGAAAGGTAACAGAGCATTTTGCTATTAACAGATAAAAACTCCATGCTGGACCCCAGATCCACCGTCCAGCCCCCACCTGTCAGGCCATCTGCCCTTGGCATCACACACCTTTGGCAGAGGCTGTTTTCTGCCCAGCCACTCCTCCCCTCCATCCTACCTATTACTTGCTGGGTACAGAGGAATTTCTATTTCAGGATGCCTTGTTTTCCCTCTGCAGTCAGTCCTGCTGCTCAGACAACAGGAGTTGGAAAAGGGCTTTGCCAAAAGAAATCAATTAACCTGCGGGAATCACGAGCGCCGGTGTCACCCGCCAGAGATTAAACCCATCCATCACTGCCAGGGTCAGGGCACAGGGCAGCTGCCACCCACCCCTCCAGGGAGATAATAGGGGAGCAGAGAAGTGGAACACTGCTCTCACAGCCTATGGAAACCCAGCTGTCCCTGCTTTATTCCCACACTTCTGTGAAATGTAGTTCAGGGATTCATTGCTGGGATTTCTGTGTTTGTTTGTTTCTTTGTGTAACCATCTCTGGGCATTTGCTTAGAAATAACTTCTTCTTCCAGGCAGGGCAGATACCAGGATAGCAACTCTTTCCTGTAAAGCTTCCTCCAGTTTCCACCATGCTTCCTTTCAAAAAAAAAGGAATTTCCAGGCTTTCACACCACTTTTATCATTGTCACAATTCCTGGCATATTTTGTACTTTTTTAGCACAGGAATTCCAGTCAACAGAGCTGCTCATAAAACACTAATGAAAAAAACTCTTTCTATAGCAATTTTGTTTTTTAAACACAGTATTTTTATTACCATTTTCATGCTGCTTCAGAAGTCTGACAGCTTAAAGAAGGTTTTAGAAAATGTAGTACTAGCAGAGAACAGGATAGAGTACATCACTCTGTGCTAATAATCCAATCATTTTGGGGGCTAGTTCCATGACACAAATTTAATACCACCTTTCCAAAGTGATAAGAGAGAGAAAACAGTTAAGAATGGGTCCTGTAAGAGGTCTTAGGCACTAGTAATGATAAATACTTCAATTGTTTTTTAAACCACTCCACTACAATTCCTTCTGTGATATCACTTGACTATGTTGTTATTTCTTTCCTGCTCTGCACCTGTGCAGAGGAGGGTTAAAGCAGTTGTATTTTATTTCCAAACCTCAGCACCCTGAACTGTAATTCTGTTACCTGCTTGAGGAATATTGGTGAGACCCAAGGTAGATTTTAGACTCTCTGGCAGACAATACAGTCTTGCCATGGCAGAGCCCTCTGAAGTGGATCAGAAATCTGGTAATTGCACTTTTATCCACAAGCTCCATCTCAGGTAGCTGTGCAGCCCTGCCAAAGAGCTGTTCCCAAGGCTGGGAGCAGTCCAGGTTCCTCACTCCATGGAAGTAAAAGCTCAGCACTGCTGAGAGTTGTGTCAGTGGTTTGTGTTCATCCCCTGGCCAGCTCATAGTGCAGAGAACTGGGACAAACAGAGCTTCACCCTGGAGGGCTGCAGAGGAAAAGCCTACATTTGGTACTTGCCAGAAGCTCCATCGATAATTAGGAAAAATGTGGGGGGTTTATTATGAAAAGGGATTCAAAAAAGTCTTTTTCCCAAGCTGTGGCAACTTTTGGGTACCAGGGATATAAATCTCCATAATTAGTGTGTATCAGGATCCTTTCCTGGGCAGTGAGTGCAGTTATCCTGCAGTCCTGTCCCCAGCCATGGCTACTCCCAGCTGCTGCTGAAGGAAAATCAGATTCACCTGGATTCTTCCTGAAAAATCACCCTGTGCAGGTGTGGGACACTCTACTCCTCAAAGGATTTTGTTGTTTTAACTTGGGGTGGGTTTTTTGTTTTGGTTTTTTTTTTGTTTGTTTGTTTGTTTGTTTTTGGTGTGGTTTTTTTAACTTAATCCCTGGTTTTACACCTGGAAACATTTGATTTTCTGTTTTTTTCCAGAGGTATGAAAAAATGCTTAGGATGGGTGTCCAAGTTGTATAATGGCTCAGTCCCTCTGTGCATGCTGCAGGCTGGATATTCTCACCAAGGATACAGCAATGCTGATCAGGCAGCAGGATGCAACTGCAGTGTGGATCCTTGCTGCAGCCAGAGCAGGAATAAGCAGCTGCACCAATGCAGCTGCTCAGAACAAAAGAATTTAAGTCTTTAACCAGTGACCACTCAGCACTTAGCCTGAATCTTTTACCCCTTCGTTTGCATAATAAGAATCAGGTTATTTAAACAACTCAAGCAGGTATTTCTTGTCTCCTAAAATGAAAATTAAACATTTAATAAGAAAAAAAAATTACTCTTAACACCCTTGATAAGATGTGGAAGCTCTTGCTGAGTAGAAGTGCTGGTGGACATTTAATTTTAAAAGTGATGTGTACAAACACTAGAAAAAAATACTCTTTACAGAGGAGATAGCAAAATCTACAAAAAGAACCATCCCTAGTCCAGACACTTCTGCTATCTTAAACATGGCACATCTTCAAATTGCATTACAGGAAAAATGAGAATAATCCATTTCAGGCTCTTTTTTCTGCCTCATATCAGGCTTATTTTTAGCCTTTTGCAGAACTGGATATAAAATTATCTCCCAGTTCTCCTATTGCAGCAATTTGCAAGTGTCTGACCTTATTTTTGCTTTGCAGATTCTATTATGTGGGGCAGGGGAACGACTCATAGAGCTGTCAACTTTCTCTCATTTTTCTGTGGCAGCAGTTGGAGGCAGAAAGGACCCACCAGGTGCCCTGATGTTGTTGCCAGCAAAGCCCAGAGTCCCCTCCATTAACCATTTCCCAGGTATTAAAGTGGCAGCTGACTGATGCTGAGTGTGCTCCATTCTGGGAGTTTGCATTGCCAAAAAGAACATTCCTTCTCTGAAATAGCTGGAGCTGTATCACAGGGGGTTTTAAAAGGCTGGACACTTTTTTTAGAGAGAATGTGTCAGTGCTGGATTGAGACAGAGTTTGGATTTGAGGATTTCAGGAGCTGCAAGTGGACTCCCAAAAAGGGATGTTTGAGAACAGTTTGCTCACTGCTGATACTCAGCTGCTTATGGAGAGGAATATCATTGCTTCATTTGTTTTGACTTTGCAAAAGAACAATAATTAAACATTTCCTACAGTGGTAGAAACTCACAATGCTTTTTTAGCCCAGATAAGATATCCTTGACCTTTGAAGCCACATGAATTTACAGCAAAAAGCCCAGATTAAGATACAGAGGATCTATGGCAATAGAAGGAGAGAGGCAAGGAGTGAGTTTTGAGTATTTGAGAGTGGCATGATAAAACCTCACAGACTGCAGATGGAACAAGATTAGACTATTAGATGGTTTATATGGAATCCGTGTTAAGAATATGAAGGGGAGAGGTGGTAAAAATGTAAGTAGTTCTATTACTGGTTGAAAAAGCTCCTTGTAGAGCTGTTGGTTTTCTCACCTGTTTACTGGCCCTGTTTGTAACTCCATAAACAGAGTTAGCAAAACCAAGAATATGCCAGCTTGGGATTTGGATTTTAAATGCTGGTTTGCTGCTGCAGTTGGGAGCTGCTGGTGTCATGCAGATGGAAAATAGTCCCCTACAGAGCAATTGCTGATTTCTGTCCCTTTAGCCAGCCTGTGGATTTCCTGCAGCTCGGGTGGGAGGTGTCAGAGGTCAGTGTGGTTGTTCACAGGCAGTTTGAGCTCAGTGTGGTCCTTGCACAGTGTTTGAGAGGTGCTGTCAGAGCTCAGTGCTGGCAGCAGGAGCTTTGCTTTAGCCCAGGCAGGATGGGGGCAGCTGGTGCTGGCACAGCTCTGGCAACCCCCGAGTTGTGTGTCTTGTGTCCTTGCAAGGGAAAGCCAGAGCTTCCCCTGGAATGGAGAATGTAACC
>VZUI01040742.1:0-22214 GCA_013401135.1 Cettia cetti
GGGGGGGGGGGGGGGGGGGGGGGGGGGGGTGTCCCGGTGTGTCCCGAGGGCTCCGGGTGCGGGATCTTGGGGTGCCGGCTCCGCAGGAGAACGGGTGGGTCCGGTAGGGACCCGGGCGTCTCGGGCTGGCCGGGGGCACGCCGGGGCTCCCGGAGGGTTTCGGGGGTCCCGGTATGACCCGCGCCTGCTCCCCAGCTGCGGGACTTCCTGCTGGTCTACAACCGTATGACTGAGCTCTGCTTCCGCCATTGCGTCTGCAACCTCAACTACCGCCTGCTCACGGGCCGCGAGGTGAGCGGGGCACGGGGGGCCGCAGGTCGGGTATGCCCGCGCCCTCTGACCCCATCCCGTCCCTCCCGCAGGAGTCGTGCCTCGACAGCTGCGCGGCCAGGCTGGTCCGCGCCAACCACCGCCTGATGGGCGCCTATGTGGGACTGGTGCCGGCACTGCTGCAGCGCCGCGCAGCCGAGCACGGGGCACCAGCGGGGCCACCCGGACTCCCGGCCTCCCCTGAGCCGGCCCTGGGCCCCGCGGAGTCCTCGCCGGACACTCCCGCTGCCGGCACATAGCAGCACCTGGACACAGCTCCCCACGGCAGTCGGACGCAACTGCCACCGCCCCTGCCCTGTACCGGCGGGAGCAGCTGCATCCTGGCTGCACTGCAGCTCCAGGCTGAGGAGCATCTGCACTTGGCCCCGGGAGCCCCTAGCAGTGGCTGGGCTATGCACGGCAGCGGGGATGGGGGCACAGGAACATGGGGAAAGCCTCCCTAGCCCTCCTGGTTGTGGATTTCTGGGAAGTGGATCGTTAGTCCCAATAAAACACCTTTACAGTAATGGCTTAATGTGGCACGTGGGGAGGGCTCCAGAGCCCCGGCCTCTGTTCCCTGTCGGGTGTGCTGGGGGGAGCCTATGGCACAACTGGGAATCCAGGGAATTGCACCTAAATGTAAGACAAACGTGTCCCTGCAGGACCCTCGTGATCACTGGGATGCTGCTGGGGGTGTGAGGGGGCAAGGGGGGGTAGGCGTCAGGTGCTGCCAGGCCAGTGCTCACCAGGTAAGGGCACTGTGTGCATGGTCCCTGTGACGCCTGGGAGAGCCTGGCCCCTTGTCTCGCCCCTGCAGCCCCCGGTCAGAGGGCATGAGCTTCGGCCCAGGACAGCGCTCAGGGCTTGGGGCAGGTAAGCACTAGCCCCAGTACAGAAATAAATTGATATATTCCATGTACAAAACATGCTCCTGCAGGCCCGGCCGGGCTCTCCCGCGCATATAAATAAGGCCCGGCCCGGGCCTCCCTCTGTCCTGCCCGCGGGGGCCAGCGCCTGCGCCGGGGCCACCCTTCCCACGGGACCCCCGGGCTGGCCGGGGTCACTTAAGGTCCACATCAAAGTCCAGCACCAGCAGCTTGGTCTCCTCGGTGCCATTGCGGCTGCCCACGGCGCACACCAGCTTCGTGTTGGAGGCACGGATGCGCCACACGACCCCCCCAGAGCCCCCACTCTCCAGGGCCACGAGGTTTCGCACAAACTCCCCCGTCTTCAGGTCCCACAGCTTCACTGTCCCGTCATCCGAGCTGGTCACCACGAACTTGGAGCTGAACTGCAGGCAAGTGACAGCACTCTGGTGCTTGCTGGGACCTATGGGGAGACACTGGTGAGGCCCAGATGCACCTGGGACACCTGCGTGACATGGGTCCTGCCACAGCTGGCAGCTCAGAGCCACGCAGCCCCGATGCCTCAGGGATACCCCACCTGTCTGTCCAGACACATCTGGCAGCTCAGAGCTATGCAGTCCCAAGAGCAGGGAGCCTCCCCTGCTCCCTCCCACCCCTCCAAAGGAGAGAGCTGCTCCTTCCCAGCCCCCTGATGGAGGGAACTCCCCACTGCCCCCCAAGGGTGAGGAATCCCCTCTCACCCTGCAGCGTCTGCAGGCACTGCCCAGTCTTAATGTCCCAGATCTTGACAGTGGAGTCAGCGTTGCCAGACACGAGGATGTTGTCCCGCAGCTCCATCCCGCTGGTGAGTGACTGGTGCCCCATGAGTGTGTGCAGGCAGTTCCCGCTCTCCACATCCCACACGCGGATGGATGTGTCCAGGGACCCACTCACGATATGCGTCCCATCAAACTGCCAGAGAGAAGGGGTTGAGCTCAGCATCAAAGACAGGTGTGTCCCTTGTTTTGGGGTGCACCCACAGCTCTGTCATCCCCTGGCTGGGATACAGCACCCCCAGTTCCAGCACCACCATTAGAGACCCCAGTTCAGCAGCTGAGACATGGGCTCACACGCCTCTTGACTTTCTGGGCTGTGGAAATGCTCCAGGGAAGGGGCATGGAGGAGCGGTTGTGTCCAGAGCATGCGTGTGTGGCAAGCGGGGTCACGGGGGCAGAGACTGTCCCCACAGGACCTAAACAGAGTCCGTGTGTCCTTGCCTGGCAGATACATCCCTTCAGGGTTCAGGCATGGGCCACATGTCACTGCAACGCACACAGGGCCTTGCATGACACAGGCACGGGCCATTTGTCCCTACAGCACATGCGGGACCTTTGGCACAGCTTGTGTTCCATGGCTGGAAGGCAAGGGAGCGACAGGGCAAGCCAGCAGGGGGGCAGGTTGTACCTTCGAGGTTATACCTGCAGGGAGCAGGGAGGGCAGGACAGCTAGAAAGGGGGAAGGGGCAGTAGGGGACATGTGCAGGGCCATACCTGCAGGGAGTAGACACGGTTGGTGTGCCCTTGCAGTGTGTGGGTGCAGCTCTCGCTCTCGGGGTCCCACACCTTGACCGTGTAGTCGTAGGCCCCACTGACGACCTTGTTGCCATCATACTGGACGCAGCGCACGGCTGCCACGTGGCCCATCAGCACGTGCAGGCACTGCCCCGTCTCAATGTCCCAGAGCCGCAGCGTAGCATCCCGGGAGCCACTCACCACTCTGCAGGGGAGGGGACACCTGGGACCCAGCTGCCAAGGCAGCCTGGGGGGTAACAGGCCTCACCCCTGCGGCTACCCCCTCTCGCACAGCACCCCTCAGCCCCGTACCTGTTGCCGTGCAGGTGCATGCAGCGCACGGTGGAGGTGTGTCCATACAGCGTGTGCACGCACTCGCCGCTGTCAGCGTTCCACACCTTGAGTGTGCGGTCAGTGGAGCCGCTGATGACAACACTGTCCCTCATCTGGGAGGACCAAACCCCCCCGGTGTGGCCCACCAGCGTCTGCACGCACTGTGGGGAACAGGACACGAGGGACAGGTGAGCCTCTCGCACGCCCCCAGCCTTGAACCAGCAGAAGTCCATGTCCTTGTCATAAAGGGCCCAACTGACCCCAGGCGCCAGGGTGTGGCCTCACCTGTGCCCAGCACAGGGAGATAGCCCCTGCCCCACACCTCTGCAGTGCCAGTGACAGTGCCACACTCACCTCTCCTGTGACAGCTGACCACACTTTGAGCGTGTTGTCATCGGAGCCGCTTACTATACGATTCCCGCAGAACTGCAGGCAGGTGATCACATGGTCGTCGTGGCCCTTCAGTACCTGTGGGAGCACAGGAGTGTGTGTGGGGGCAGTGTGCCCCCCTCCCACCAAGGAGGACCCCTCAACACAATGAGCAGTAGGAAGGCTGCAGGAGCTGTGGGGAGGAAAGGCAGATGGGTCTCCACATCACCTGCACCCCCTGATGCTTCTGCAGGGCAGCAGAGCTGCGGTGTGTGGTGTGTTTGGCAGCTGCTGCACAGGGGCAGGGGTTACTGGAGAACAGGGGGCTCAGGAACCCAGGAACCTGAAGCAGCCAGAGAAGGGGTGGTGGGGACTGCCCACAAGCAGGATCTCGCTGCGGGGAGATCACCAGGGTTCTGGGACCCTGCACAGAACAGTTGAGCCCTGTGATGCTGCACCTTCTCTGGGTGCTGGGGCTGGCTGCAGCCCTGCATGGGGCCTTGGAGAGGGGCAAAGGAAGGGTCCCCCCCTTCTCTAGGCCCAGGGGACCTCATTTCTGCTGCTCCCACCGCTCTGAGCAAGCCAGATCTGCTCCCTATGGCACATCCTACACCAGCTTCCCCATACCAGTGACCTGGAGTCTGTCCCCAGAGGGACCCCCACCAGCCCCTCAGCTCTTCAGGGACAGGGTCACTCCCAGGCTCACCTGGGGACCCCAGCTCCCCCGAGTCTGTCCACACTGGGACACCCAGACCTACCTTGGGGGGCCGCAGCTCCCCACTACGCCAGTTCATGTCGATGCGGTGCTGGCGCAGGAAGGCGAATTTCCAGGGGCTGTACATGAATCCAGGGCTGAGCAGGCGCCGCTTCCGCAGGTGTAGGGGCTCCTCGATCCCTGCAGGGGACAACACAGTGGTGCCTCACCTGGGTCAAGCCCGGGGTGGCCCTCCAGCCCCCACCCAAGAGGACCCTCACCTTCCTCACGGCACTTCTCCCTCCAGAGCAGATTGTCCTCGGCCAGGACCCTCCAGTAGCGGCAAGTCTGGGCAGCACGGAGCAGGTCCCGTGGCTCCAGGAAAGACAAGACGTACAGGGCCAGCTATGGGGATGATAAAGGTCACGGAGGGGTAACTAGGGGGGGTCAGGTCAGGCCAGGCCAGGCCCCCGCTCCCCCAGCTTCACTCACCTCCTTGGGGAGCAGGGAGATGAAATCCCGCTGGAACTGGGGCTCGATGACCTGCATCATGTACTTGATCTGCGCCGGCTCGCAGCGGTCAATGAGCTCATCGAGGGCCAGCAGCTTCTCAGGGCCACTCCAGCGCTGCAGAGGGACCCCCGTGACCCCTGACTCTGTATCCCCAGCTAGCCCAGGATCAGCCCTGGCAGCAAGGCCTCTGGCCCCAGGCCAGGAGCCTGAGGCAGGTGGGAGCTTGGTGGGTCACAGGTGCTGTGTGACAGGTGACACCACCCCTGGCCAAGGCTGAAACCTCCTTTGTATTTCCTCACACAAGCAAAACTGCCCAAAATCCACCCAAGCCCTGCCCATAGTGGGGATCCCTTAGGCTTGGCTCCCTCCCATCATACCTGGAAGGTGCGGAGCCAGTCCTGTAGCTCAGGCGGGGGCGCCACTGAGGGGATGCGACGGCGCCGGGCCTGCCCCACCTTGGCATTGCGCAGGTCCCCAAAGGTGGTTGTGGGGCTGGGTGTACAGGGACCCAGTGTCCTGGGAGAAAGACGAGGCACAGGTGAGGCCACGGCATAGGTGGCACGTACCAGCACTGCTCCGGGCCACGCTGTGCCACGGGCTCTTGGAACTGGTTCCTGCCCGTGGGAGCTCCACTCCACTGACCCCTTCTCTTTGCTCCCAGCCTGTTGACCCCTTGCCCAGACATCCAGCCCAGCCTACTCAGTAGATAAGCAACTAGTCAGGGCTGGATCTCACCTGGACCAACCCCTGCTCAACCCAAGTGGCTCCATCATCCTCCTGGGGAGGGCAGCAGGAGGTACGTGTTGTCCCAGCACACAGAAACCCCTTCACCAGCTGCACTCAGAGTCCCCCCACCCCTCACCTGCCATAGTCAGAGCCCTTGCACAGCTTCTTCCCGGGGGACAAGGCCCGGCCATCCGGCCCATTCTCTGACTTCCGCTTCATCTGTGGGACACAGCAGATTAGAGTGCCTGGGAAAAACCCAGGCAGACCCCTACAGACTCCCTGCCTACAGCTGATCCTTGCAGACTTCTACATGTCACCCACCCAGAACTGACCCCAGTGGGCCCCCTGCCCAGAGCTATGGGGCAAACCCCCACCTGCTCATGCTTTCTCCCTTGAGGGTCCATACAGCAACAAGGGATCCCCACACAGGACAGGAGGGCTGCACCATGGCCAGGCAGGGCTGGGGACTGGGGTAGACCAGGGTAGCACCTCCACCCCCCACCCTCAGACCAAGGACCCCCATGCAGGGCAGGGGTCTGCATGGGGGACTGGGGCAGCATCTCTTTCCCCAGGCCTAGCAGTCAGGCATGACGGAACCCCCAGCCCCCCGTTCACTCCCCCGCAGGTGCCCAAAGTGCCTCAGCAGCCGCTGGCCCCCCGGTCACCTTGGGGCGCAGGTGCCGCAGCAGCCCCCCATCCCCGGTGCGCTGCAGGTAGTCGATCCAGCGCTCTCCCAGGGTGTAGTACAGGTATACATTGCTGCTGTCTTCCCCCTCCTCACTGCAGCAGCTCCCTTCCTCCTCCTCCTCCTCTTCATCTTCCTCCTCCTCCTCCTGCTGCTCCCTGGTGGACCTGGGGGGCTCCTGTGGTTCCCGCCCCCCAGAACCATCAGGGTCTGCTCCGGACCTGGGGGTACCCTTCCAGGGCCGCTCTGGCTCCCAAGGCCCTGGTGCTTCCTGCTCCTCCTGCTCCTCCTCCTCCTCCTCTTCCTCCTCTTCAGCCACCACCTGAGCAGGGAAGGGGCAGGGAGCAGAGCTGACTCTGCACCAGCCTTGGGCTGCTGGACACCAGGAGCAGGGCAGGGGCTGGGAGTGCTGCTGGATGGCTGTCAGTGAGAGCCATGGCCCTGGAGCATGGAGGCTCCACTCAACAGCACTGGGGGGGGGGGGGGGGGGGGGGGGGGGTTTGCAGGGTGGAGAACTCCCAGACCCACAGCCACCAGCTCCTACAGAACCCAGTTCAGTTCTGTCTGCTCGCCACAAGCTTCCCCTGAGCCCTCCCAGAGCCAGACCTTCTCCCTTGTCCTTGCAAGGACGCTTCTGCACCTACCTGTGCTGCAGGTGCCCTGTGGTCCTCGCTGTCGCCCAGAGGAGTGGGGCTGGCCCGTGGGGGCCCCTCGGGGCCTGGGCACTGCCGGCACGTCATGCGCTGGCTGTTGAGCTCCAGGATGCGTGTAGTAATGCCCTTGACATGCAGCAGGTCATCCAAGCAAGTGAACCCCTTCAGCTCCTGCGCGGAGGGAAGTCAGCCCTGCCCAGAACAGAATCCCTCCTGCTCCCCCTGCCCGAGTGGCCCCACAGGGAGGAGTCATAGCGCTGTGAAAGGGAGGCAACAACCCAAACCTGCCAGCTGGGGTACGAGCACTGTGCTCCCCAGATGAGCAGTGCCGGGATGGGGAGTGAGGCTGCAGCTCCAGGGCAGAGGAACAACTGGACACATGCATACATACACACGTGCGAGGCACCCACCGTCCCGCGGGACCTCGGGCCGAGCACTGCCCAGACCCGACCCGGGATCAGGAGCCTCCCATCACCCTGCACGGGCTCCCGGAGCGCCTGCCATGGGAGGAACCCGGCGGGGCAGGGCTGTCCCGGGGCAGGACTCGGCCGACAACCAGCACAGCCCACGGGCCCGGGAAGGGCCCGACTGGCCCTTCTGACCCGACAGGGTTCGTTTTACGGCGCTGCTGCTCCCCGCAAAGGGCTGCAATAACAGCACCGCCCCGGGAAGGCGTTGCTCCAGACAACCCTCCCTTTGTATTACCGGCTTCTGCCCTCACCCCTCTCGGTGTTCCCAGCATATGTGTCCATAGCATTTGGACAGCCACCCCTCCCTCTACCTCCTTTTCCAGCCCCAAACATGCCAAGCCCTGCCTCGCCTGGCCGTGACGCTGACCGTCCTCGTAGCATTAGGGCACGGCTGCAGCAGACCCCGCCGCTGGGGCCCGCGGTGCCGCTCCCACTGCTCCCGGTCTCGTCACCGGTCGCCGCAGGCTCTTGCCCCACCATCGCCGGTGACGGCGTTCGGGACGCGGCGCCCGTCCCGTCCCGTCCCGCCGGAACCTGCGTTCCCCCTGTTCCCCGCTCGGGCTCGGGGCGCTGCCTGGACCCGGTGGCAGGGACGGCAGCACCGGGGGCGGCGGCGCTCGTCCGGCCCCGCGGGCCCGGGGCGGGACTCGGGGATCCCGGCCCGGCCCCACCTGCCTCGGCTATCAAGACGGAAACACCACTGTCGCCCCCGCACCCGTCCCGCGGCCCCCGCCCCGGGACAGACACCGAGCCCGGGGTGCCGACCCCGCCGTCTCCCTCTCCCCTCGCACCTCTCTCTTGCGGACGATACCGCGGGCACGGCGGCGGCCGATACCGCTGAGGGCACCCTCCAGCTCGGCCACGCCGGCGCGGTTGATGTCGAGCTTGGCCCCGGCGGGGCCCGGCCCGGCCGGCCCCGACATCCCGGTACCGGGCGCTGCCGCCGCGCAGGCCCGACAGCACCGCGCAGGCGCGGCCCCACCCCCCCACAGGCGCACGCGTAGCTGTGAGGAAGCAGCGCCTTTATTGGTGATTGAGCGCGGGGGGCGGGGCCGCGGGCCATGGCTCCGCCCCCACCGCGCGCGCCGGCCCCGCCGCTCCGGTCACCGCCGCTTGTACAGACACGGCCGCAGGCGCAACCCGGGAGCGGGGCCGGGCCGGGCCGGGCCCGTCTTGGCGAACTCCAACAGGTAGAAGTAGGAGCTGGAGAGGTCCTGGGGGCGCGGGGACACCCGACTCTGTTACCGGCGCCCCGGAACCCCCAGCACCACTCAATGCCGCCTTAGAGAACCCCGTGTCCCCCTGCCTCCTGCCAGCCCCCATTGTGCCCAGGGCCCTCTTGCCCCCTGACCCTGGCTCCAAAGCCCTTGTGGGCCCGGAGTACCCCGGCCCCCAGCATACTCTAAATGCCCAATACCCATCATCAACCCCACACCACAATTCCTCCAGGCCCCGGGACCTCCAAGCCCCTTCTGGGCTACATGCCGACCTCCAGGCCCCGCACTACAAGCCCAGTGTGCTCCAGGCCTCCCTCATCCTCTCCCCAGCCCCAGCACCCCATCTTACCCATATCCCAAACTGCCAGAGCACACCCCCCCCTCCCCAGCACCTTCAAAATCTTCCCCCAGGACTCCACCCCTGTGCATACTGGTCCCCCGTTCTCCCATTTGCAGTCTCCCCACATCCATCTACTTTCAGCAACCCCTGATCTGCTCCACACCAGGCTGGGCCTCAATACACCCCCTCCTTGGGCTCCTTCCCTGGTTCCTGGTGCACCCAGTGCCCAGCCCTAGGCACACCTGGGGACACACCTTGGAGACGGTCTTGAAGCCCAGATGCGTCATGGCCTTCAGGAAGGCACGGGTGTCCTCAAAGCGGCTGGCAACCTCAGCCACCATCAGGGTTCCCCTGTGGTTATTTGAGCTCTGAGCAGGGCACCCAGGCACCCCCAGGACACTGCTCAGCATCCCTGCTCTTCCCCCAATCCCCCATTGCCCTGCAACCTCTGCCTACCCAAGCCTGAGCACACGGTTGGCCTCTCCTAGGATCTCCTGCAGGTTGGTGCCCATCAGCGCCAGGCAGAACACAGCCACGTCCACCGACTCGGCCGCCAGTGGCACCTGCCCACCCCGGGACACCCCCGGAGAAGGAAGATGATGACTTGGCCTGGAAGCCGTTCTGCATACCCCCGGGAGCAGGAGGAGGAGGATGGCGATGTTCATAGGCCTGGGCAACGCTCCCGGACTCCCCAGGCTTGTGGGATCATGTGTGCCCCAGGCACTCACCAGCTTTCAAATAGACACACCAGTGCTGCCCCTCCCGCAGGGGACCCTCGGGGTCACGGTCCCCCCACCCGCTGCCTGCCCAGCAGCACCGGCTCCCTGCCCCGGGGGTGCCCCCAGTACCTTGGCCATGTCACAGACGGTGACCCGCGGACTCAGCGGCACCAGGTCGAAGCAGTGCACCTGGTTCCTGACGCTGGCGGCCAGTGTGCAGTCCCCGCACCCGAAATCCGCCACGACAAGCGACGCCGGCCTGAGGCAGGGATAGCGGGGTGAGAGCGGCCCGGCCCGGCGCCTTGCTCCTCTGACCCCGCTCACCGGTCTCCCGGTCATCCCCTTGGCCCCGCCGCTCACGGCCCCCCCGGCCATGCTCTGGCCCCGTGCCCCCCGCTCACCGGCCCCTCTGGTCCATACTCCCCCTGAGGCCTCGCCCTCCCGCTCACCGGCGGCGCAGGTAGCGCACGATGCGCTGCACGGGGCGCTCGGGCCAGCGCCGCACCTGCCGCTCGAAGCCCCGGTGGTACAGCTGGAAAGCGGCAGGATCGTCCCGGAAGAGCCGCGCCGCGTCCTGGCTGCTCCCAGTGTAGAGCTGCTGGTTCAGGTAGCGGAACCGGGCGCCGAGCAGCCGCTCCTCCATTCGAGCGCGGAGCGCAGCCGAGCGGCCCGAGCGCGGCTCCGGAGGAGCCTCCCCGGGGCCCGGCGGGTCCGGGGGGCCCGGCCCAGAGCCCCGCTCCCCGTCCGACCCTGCCGGCGCCTCCTGCTGCCGTTGCCTCTTCTGCCGGTTCCGCCGCTGCCTACGGCTCAGCCCCGCCGGCTTCCCGGAGCCCTCCGCCGGCTCAGCCGCGCCGTCTGGGGGCATCGAGAGGGGGGTCAGGGCGCGGAGGCGGCTCCCTCCTGCCCCACGGGCCCTGAAGCCGTGCCGGTACCTGCGTCCGGCCGCTGCCCAACCTGCCGGGGCTCGTCGAGAACGGCCGGGAGCTCCCCAGCCGCGGCCCGCGCCCCGCCGGCCTTCTTCCGCTTCCGGGGCCGCTCCCGCGCCGCCTCGCCGGCCCGACCGGTCCCGGGCAGCCGCTTCTTTCCCGTCGTGAGGCCCTACGGAGAGTGCTGGTCGGTAAATTCCGCGCGCCCGGGACCGGCCCGGCCGGCCCCCCGCGTCACCCGCTAACCGGTCGGTCCGGGTCCTTCGGGACACCGCAGAGCAGCGGCTCCGCTGCATCGTTCCAGCCCTGCTTCGCGAACATGGAGAGGCCACCCTCGGTCGGTACCGGGACACACGTGCTCCCCCCGGGAAGCGCCGGGGGAACAGCCCCTCCTGGCGGCCCGGAAGACCGGGCGGACGCCCCGCTCCGCCCCCGGCCGGATCGCCGCGCCTCCGGTCAACTTGGCACGCCCCATAGCCCCGCTCCGCCCCGCACGGCCGCGTTCCCCGGCCATGGCCCCGCCCCGCCCCGCCCGGTGCCGTGTGGCGGAGCCCTGAGCCGTGCGGGTTCCGGCCGGCAGAGGGCGCCGTCTCGGGGCGGAGCCCCCGCGCCGTCCCGCGCCCGCCGCAGCCGCCGCCCTGCGGAGCCGCCGGGACACGCACCCGGTAACGGCGGGACCGGCACCGAGCGGGGACAGGTTGGGGAGGCCGCGATTGCGGCTGCGGGCGACCCGAAGCGGGGTCGGGGCTGGAGCCGGAGGGAGACCTTGCCGGAGCCGGAGCTGGGTGGGGGAGCTGCAGGGGCGGGGTGGGGGGCGCAGGGAAGGGATTGGGGGGTACAGGGGACGGTTGGGGATACGGGGGCTGGATTGGGGGGGCTAAAGGGGAGGGACTGATGGGACCACAGGGCTGAGCGGGCCCCTAGCAGCTGGTTCGGGGTTACATGGGGAGACTTAATCTCCACATCCCGTTTCCTGCCCCGGGTGCTGAGCAGGGCCGAGGTGGGCACTTGGCCACCCTGGCAGGGCTGGGGCTGGTAGGTCCTGGCAGCCCCGCGGGACTGGGTAGGGGTCGATGAGTGACAGGAGGGCACAGTCCCGGGCCGAGCAGGGACAGGGTGGGGCCAGGATGGGGCGTCATCACTGTGCTGTGAGGTCCCACAGGGCCGGGATTGGTGTGGCAGGTCCTGGGGACCCCTTTTCATGAGGTGCCCCCAGATGTTTGGGGATAAATCTCATCCGAGAGTGTGGGTGTTCTGGTGCCGGGACAGGGCCAATACTGCCGTGGATGTGCTGGGGCCATTCTGGGGCCTATGAGACCCTGGCAAGAATCCAGGGTTCTTTCTGTGTCCCACTCCTCCGGAGCTGCCTGGGGCAAGGGGTGCAGGCAAGGTCCTGGGGGCGGGCAGCTGCAGATACTGGCAGCTGGTGGGGATCCCACTGTGTCTGGGTGGGCATTAGGTCTGGGGGGGATCCTCCAGCAGCAGGTTTGAGCCCCAATGGGTGCGTGTCAGGCATGTCATATTCCATCTGACTGTCCCCGCACTGTGAGACTCACTCTATGTCCCTGCTCAACATCACAGACCTCCGGGCTGCGGGTCCCACACTCACAGCTGGGGGCTCAGGAGGACATGGGGAGCAGGAGGGAGCTCTGTGCCTGGTTCTGAGCTGGGGTGTCCATGGATCCAAGGGGAGTGCACGAGGCTTTGGGGTCCCAGTTTCTGAGCATGGTGCCATACCAGGTCCAGCTAAGTGTGTCAGGAGGGTCATGGGGCTGCAGGATCCCATGCCAGGGATGCTGAGCTACCCCAGCCCCATTTCCACACCAGATCTGCGGGATCCCATCTTGAGGGTGCTGAGCTCCCCCAGCTCACTCCCCCCCCAGAGCTGTGGGCACTGGGGCCAGCTGTGCCTGGTGATAAGCCTGGGAGTGCCAGCCTGGCTTCCTGGGGGTGGCCATGGCCCTGCTGGAGTCACCCGGGATCTTCCCCTTGGGCTGCCGGTCAGGCTCCAGCCCGGACCTCAGCCTGCCGGCGGCTTCCGGGAGAGCTGCATGGATGGGGCCGGAGAGGACAAGGAGGGGGCCGGGAGGCTCCTGTACTTGCTGTTCCAGGGACCTCCCAGCTGAGGGGGATCAGGGGTCCCCACATCCTTACCCACATCCCCTCCTGCAGCCGCCATGGACGACATCTTCACACAATGCCGGGAGGGCAACGCAGTGGCCGTGCGGCTGTGGCTGGACAACACCGAGAACGACCTCAACCAGGGGTGAGTGGGGCTGGGCTGGGCGGGGGGGGGGGCTCTGCTGGGGGCTGGTTTCCGCTGGTCTCCATGGAAAGGCGGGGGGCAGACGGCAGGACGCAGCTCCTCCCCGCTGGAGGAAGTTACCGCATCGCTGAGGCACGAGGCTGAACATCCTCTGGCCACTTCGTCATGGCCACAGCTCAGCTGGGCTGGGGGTCCCTCCCCTGTCCCCATGGTGGCGGCTGTGTCCCTGACCTCACCCTCGTGTCCCCATCCCCTCTCTGGAGAGCACCATGGCAGATGTGTGGGCCGACGGCTGGGACCACTGGGGCTGGGAGTTGTGGGGGGGCCACTCTGGGTGTCTGCTCCCTACAGCCCATTCCAGGGGCCTTGCAGGACCGTGGGTTCCAACATATACTCACAGCTCCATTCAGGAGCCACGTTTGGGCCAGGCATGAGGTTTGGAGCATCTGCCTGCAATGTGTGCAGCTGGTACAGCATGACCCTGTACCGTGACCACAGCCAGGCCAGGTCGTGGCATTCTGGACATGATCCAGACAAAAGGCCTCTCTCGGAGACGCCTCCCTGCCCCTCCTGGGGGACCCAGGCACATGGAGCTCTCCAGCTCTCCACAGAAGGTGCTCAGGGGACTGTTTTGTGCCAGGCAGCCCCTGCCTGCTGGGCCATGGTGAGGGCAAATGGGGTCTGCTGTGCCAGGGGGCTGGAGGGTGGCCAGGACTGGGGGGAGCCTGGGCTGGAGGGGACCTGGGGCTGCAGCAACCCCTCTGCCAGTTCCTGATCTCCATTTAAGGCCTGGCTGCCACCTCCTCCCTTACTTGGTCATGGAGTGGGGGGATGGGGACAGGATCCGGCTGTGATTCAGCCTTGGGGACAGGATTTGGCCTGGGCTGGTGGGGCCCTGGTGGGGGTGGGTGGGAGTGGGGTGGACGTTCAACCCGGTCCCTTCATCCCTGCGGCTGGTGTTTTGAGAATGATGCCAGTGATGCCTGGGCCAGGGGGCCAGCTGAGCAGAGCCCCCCCCTCCTGCAGGGACGACCACGGGTTCAGCCCCCTGCACTGGGCCTGCCGTGAGGGCCGTTCCAATGTGGTGGACATGCTCATCATGCGTGGGGCTCGCATCAACGTCATGAACCGGGGCGATGACACCCCACTGCACCTGGCCGCCAGCCACGGCCACCGTGACATTGTGCAGAAGGTACCTGTCCCCTGTGCCAGCACCTGCCCTTCCCCGCCCCCTGTGTAGCCCTCCACACTACCCTCATGGGACTTGCTCTCCTCATCACCTGTCAGGAACACCTGGCATCTGATCTGCAGCACCTCTGAGCTCCCTGCTACTTACAAACTCCCTCTGAGCCGCACATCAGTTCAGCCTCCTCCCTATAGCTCCCAGTGTGCTGCCCCTGCATCCCCCAGGACTAGGCACAAGGAGGATGGGGGCTGTCCTGGGCTCATGGGGATCTTGCCTGGGCTTACAGGGACAGTCCTGGGCTCACAGGGACTGTCTCCTGTCCCCAGCTGATGCAGTTCAAAGCAGACATCAATGCAGTGAATGAGCACGGGAACACACCGCTGCACTATGCCTGCTTCTGGGGACATGAGCAGGTGGCTGAGGTGAGTGGGAGCACAGGCAGGAGGGAGGGTGGGGTGGGACTGAGGGGAGATCGCAAACCACGGTCCTTGCTCTCTGCTCCCACAGGACCTGGTGGGCAGCGGGGCCCTGGTCAGCATTGCAAACAAATATGGTGAGACCCCCACAGACAAGGCTAAGATGCCACTGCGAGAGGTCCTGAAAGGTATGAGGGTCCCTCAGGACCCCTGTTGGGGGTTGAATTTGTGTTTTCGGGTTTTTTTTTGTTTGTGGAACAGCCTTCGGCTAGCCACAGCAGGCTCTGGGTGCCACCCTCCTCCTCCTCCCTCTGCAGAGCGTGCTGAGAAGCTGGGCCAGAGCCTCACCAAGATCCCCTACAAGGACACGTTCTGGAAGGGCACGACCCGCACCCGGCCCAGTAAGGATGGGGGGCGGGGGAGGTTCCTTGGGGGGTGCCATGGGTCCCCCGTGCCCTGCTGGCACTGCCTCCTGGATCCAGCAGCCATGGGCATTAATCCCTGTTCTGCTGAAGGGAATGGGACGCTGAACAAACTGGCTGGGATTGACTTCAAACAGCTGAGCCTGAGCCACAAACTGAATGAGAACCAGTCGGGAGAGGTGGGTCCCTCTCACCCCCAGGTGGGCGCTGTGCCTGTGCAGACTGCCGTGTCCTGGCCCTGCTGGGCACAGCCGTTCTGGAGTCCCATGGCCAGGTGCAGGGAGGGAGCTCCTGCCCAGCTCAAGGGGCTCCCTTCTCATTGTGGACCCTTGGTCCCATGGGCTTCAGAGCCCCACACGGGGGCCCGGGGATGCTGGGCACTCTGCACCCCTTTCACAGTGCCTGTGTCCCTGCTCCTCCTCCAGTTGTGGAAGGGGCGCTGGCAAGGCAATGACATTGTAATCAAAATGCTGAAAATCCGAGACTGGACGACGCGAAAGAGCCGGGACTTCAATGAGGAGTACCCAAAACTGCGGTGAGTACTGCACCTGCCTGGAACCACCTCAGCATGTGCCCGGGATCCCCAACAACATCTGACCAGGGCCACCCCGGCACCTTCTCAGGGCAACAGCAGCTCTCAGAGTATGGGGCAGGCAGGAGCCCCCCAGCTCTGTGGGGCCAGGAACGCTCTAGGGTGGTGGCCAAGGGCTGGGAGGCCCTTGGGGGATGGCAGAGGGCAGACAAGGGGGTGCAGGCAGGCCCTCCCTGTTCTTAGGGCTGTCATTTCTCTTGCAGGATCTTTTCCCACCCTAATGTGCTGCCGGTGCTGGGCGCCTGCCAGTCCCCCCCAGCTCCCCACCCCATTGTCATCAGCCACTGGATGCCCTATGGCTCCCTGTACAACGTCCTGCATGAGGGGACCAGTGAGTGCTGGGGGATGTGTGTTTGGGGGCAGCAGGGGCCTCCCCAGCCACGGTCTGGGCGGGCTTAGGGTGGGTTGACCCCCTGTCATCCACTTCCCAGATTTTGTGGTGGACCAGATGCAGGCAGTGAAGTTTGCCTTTGATATCGCGCGGGGCATGGCCTTCCTGCACACGCTGGAGCCCCTCATCCCACGCCACCACCTCAACAGCCGAAGCGTCATGGTGAGTGGGGGCACAGCCCCTCTCCCAAGGTAAGGGGGCTCTCAGGGCAGGGGGCTTCTGCTGACTGCCTACTCTCCCCAGATCGATGAGGACATGACGGCACGGATCAGCATGGCCGACGTCAAGTTCTCCTTCCAGTGCCCGGGGCGGATGTATGCCCCGGCCTGGGTGGCTCCCGAAGGTGAGTGCCCAGTTCCCAGCCCCCCCCCGACTGGCCCCCTCACCCCCAGCCCCACTCAGCCCCCAGCCATCCCCCAGCCCTGCAGAAGAAACCAGAGGAGATCAACCGGCGCTCAGCTGACATGTGGAGCTTCGCGGTGCTGCTGTGGGAGCTGGTGACACGTGAGGTGCCCTTCGCTGACCTGTCCAACATGGAGATTGGTATGAAGGTGAGGGGGTGGAGGGGCAAAGGAACTGATTTGGGTCAGAATTAGGGGAGAAGTTCCGGCCATTGAGGGCAGTGAGGCCGTGGCACAGGTTGCTCGGAGAACTTTGGCTGCTCCATCCCTGGAAGTGCTTAACACCTGGTTGGAGGGGGTGTGGAACCACCTGGGCAGGTGGAAGGTGTCCCTGCCTGTGGGAGCAGGGTCCCAATCCTGACTCTGGCTCCTCTTCTTGCTTGCAGGTAGCATTGGAGGGGCTACGTCCAACCATCCCCCCTGGCATCTCCCCGCACATCTGCAAACTGATGAAGATCTGCATGAACGAGGACCCAGCCAAGCGCCCCAAGTTCGACATGATCGTGCCCATCCTGGAGAAGATGCAGGAGAAGTAGAGGGGAGGTGCCTCTCCCCTCTAGTGCTGCCTTGCACCCCCCGCCACCCCCAAGTGCCTTTAGCCCTAGAGCCAGGGGGAGCAGAGGACACCCCTCACCCTGAGCCAGCCACGGACACACGGTACAGATGGCACTGCCTGCACTGGAGCTCTGCAAGCTCTGGACCCCTACCCAGGGTAGCCCCTCACCAGGGTAGCCCTAACCCAGCCTCTGGGCAGCCCCCCTACCCAGGGCATGGCGTGTGGCCTGGCCCTGCTGCTGGGGGATGGGGCTGTGGGGCCCCCTGTCCCCCTCGCTGGGCAAAGCCCAACCCAGGACTCAGCCCCACAAGGCTGGGGGGGAAGGGGCAGGCCAGGAGAGGCCACCTATGGTGCCCAGCACTGCCCCTGCTTCGCGCTTCACTGGCCACTTCCCTCTGGCCCCAGAATGGCCGCTGGCAACCAAATAAACATTTGGTATGGAACCAGCTGCTGGGGTACAGGGCAGGGGAACCGGGAGAGTTGGTCGGGGGTGGGGGGCTGGAGTGACTGGGGGTCTGGGACTCACAGGGGATGTCTAGGACTGAGAGTGGGGTTGGATTGATACGGGGCTGCCTTCCAGCCCACAGAGCCCTGGTCACAAATCGCCACCCACAGCAACCCTCTGATACCCAGCGAAGGTAGATGGCACAGGGCCCCCTAAGGAGGTGCCTGGTGCAGGAGGGGTGGGCTCAGCGTTCAGTGTCCCTGGCTACATTTGTAGTGCTGCCTGTGCAGCCCCCAGGGTATTCCCTGTGGGAGGCGAGAGGCAGTTGAGGGAAGAAGAAGGAGGAATGCCGGATAGGTCCTGTCCCCCGAACTCCACTCTGCTCCAGCAGAGTCGGGAGTACCGAGCCCCCTGTGCCCAGCAGAGGGGAGTGAGCATGTGGAGGACCAGGGCCAGCATTTGTGGACGCAGGCACAGGAGGAAGGCTGCCTTCCCACAAAACCCTACTAGGTGTTTAATGGCACCAACATGGCCCCTACAAACTGCCCAAGCTCCCCCGTGCTCTATGTGAAGTAATGTGGCTTCTTCACATTGATGCCGTACTCGGCCAGCGCTGGTGTCAGGTCCTCCATGGTCAGCGTGTACTTCTTGTCCTGAGGGGCACGAGGCAGGCGGTCACAGCAGAGACAGCCCTGGGGCGTGGGACTCCCCAGGGTGCAAGGGTGGGTGTGTCCCACTCCCGGAGGAGCTCCTGGGCAGCATTAGGGCATTCCCAGCTCCCCACATTCTACTGCTCTGTGCCTTCACACATCCTCAGACGGCTAGCACCAAATCCCATTGGCCTTGTGGAGCCCCTGGGTTCACCCAGATACAGCCCCTGAACCCCAAAAATGGTCCCCAGGACTCCCCACTCCAGCTCCTCCCCAAGCCCAGAGCAGCAGCCACTGCTGGGGTGGGGGGCACCAAAGTGCATCCACGAGCTCAGTGCCCCCCTCATGTCACCACCAGTTCCTCCCCACCTGCAGGAACCCACCTTAAGCCCAGCAGGATTGGAGATTTCTGCACCCCATGTTCCTGCACCCTGTGGCTGCAGTCTCAGCCCCATTCCCAGAGAGGGTTCCCTGGTTCCCTTGCCCTCACCTTGCTCTTGCTGCGGGAGCTGCCCGAGGCCGTGCCCTTCATTTTGCAGTGCTGCAGCGCGTCGTTGGCGATGTCTGAGATGAACTTCTGTGCCGCCAGCGAGATAAGGCGGATTCTGTGGGACAGGGACCACGTCGGCGAGGCCACAGGGGGGTCCATGGGACCCTCTGCCGGACCCCCACGGGGTTCCTGCAACTCTTCCCCCACCCTGCAGCCACTCACATGCGGGGGTCCGAGGCCTCAAACCCTGCCCGGTTCAGATAATACCCTGTCACGGCGTCCGGGATCTGGGAAGGGAAGAGTTGGAACAGCTCCACGGCCCCGTGGGAGCGTTTCCGTATCCTGTATCCCGTCGCACAGGAGCCGCCCCGTATCCCAGTACCGTGGGACCTTCCCCGTGTCCCGTCCCGTCCCGTCCCACAGGAGCCCTGTGTGTCGGTACCGTGGGCGTGTAGTCCTCCAGCTGCATGAGGAAGTCCACGAGCGGCGTGGTGGACACCACGGGCTTCACATCGCCGTTGGCCGCGGGCGGCACGTACACGCCGTTGGACATGGCCCCGTCCGGGGGGGCGGCCACGGCCGCGGACACCGGCACTGCGGGACGGCACGATCAGTCCCAGGAACCCCGCACGGCCGCGCTCCGCCGACAACGGCAACGCGGGACAGCCCGCTCAGTAGGACCCCGGGACACCCGCAGCCACCGCACGCCGCCGGCCCCTGCCAGAGCGGCTCAGGCAGTCCCGTGGGACTCCGGTGCGCGGAGCCCACCCCCCGCCGCCCTCAATCTCCACTCACCGGGCCCCCTCCCGCCGGACGCACAGCCCTCGGTGGCCCGCGCCGCGCCGCCCCCCACAGCGGGCGCCGCCCCGGGCCCGGCGCTGCCCACAGCGACCGGGCTGGGCTTGCTGCCCTCGGCGGGGCCTGGCGGCGCCGCCGGGGCCGCGGGCGCGGGGTCGGGATCGGCGCTGCCGCTCATGGTCCCCGGCACCAGCCTCCGCTCCGCGCCTGCGCGCGCCAAGCCACACTATTGGCCCCGCGGCGCCTCCGCCCCGCCCCTCAAGGCCCATTGGCCCTGCCGGGCCCTCACCCCGCCCCCGCTGGTCGCGCCCTCCAGCGCTTATCGCCCCGCGCGCCCCCTGGCGGAGGCGCGGGCACAAACAGAAGCGGTGGGCGGGGCTTCGAGTGTTTATTGGCCCCGCCCCCGCCTCCGGCTCCGCGGTGTCCCGTTGTCCGGTCCCGTTGCTCGGTCCCGTTCTCCGCTCCCGGTGCCCTGGTCAGCGCGGCCCTAGCGCCCGCAGCAGGCGCGGAAAGTTGGGGGTGCCCCATCCGGTGACCGGGTCCCAGGCGGGGGTGGCGCAGAAGCCCTGTCCCTGCACGGTGCCATCCAGGCAGGACAGGTGGCAGCCCTGGATCACCTGCGGGGACCAGCCTCAGCACGGGGCCTCGGGGACCACTGCTAAGTCCCGGGACAGCGAGCTCCGAGGCACAGGAGCCCCACACAGCCCAGGGCACAGGGACCACTTGGGACAGGGATACCATGGGCACAGGGACCCCACCTGCACCCCCCCCGGCTGCGGGGTCAGCCACTGCCGGCATCCCTGAGACATGAACCCCGGGGGAAAGGAGCCCCCAGACATCTGACACATAGACCCCCCACAAACACCCCTTCATGGCACAGGCCACCCCTGCCCAGGGTCCCCTCAGGAAAGTGGCAATGTCGGACAGCATGCTCATCTGCACCCTGGAAACTCTGCAGTCACTGGAAGCCGCTGCCCCGGCCACACAAAGGGAACTGCCCCGAAGTTCACAGGAGTCCATTGGGGACCCCTCAGGACACCACTCACGTGGAAAGGTGAAGGGGAACATCAGACACCCCTCCCATGGGAAGGCCAAAGGGACTCTCTCCTGCCCCCCCCAGGATACTGCTGTCCCTGCCCCAGGCACAGCTCTGGGAGCAGAAGCCACAGGACAGCCCCCTCAGCCCCCAGCCCAGCCCCTGGAGCACACAAGGCCTTCCCAGCCTCATGGACAGGTCCACCTCAGGCCTCAGACCAACACTTCAGGACACATGAAGTCCCCTCAGGCCCCAGTACAGCCCTCCAGCCCACGTTCCCTGCCCCACTCACATCGTAGAATGCATCACCAAGCCCTTGCTTCTGCAGCTGGTAGAGCGCAGGGTTGAGAAAGCCAAGGGGTGGCAGCCCCCGTTGCAGGCGCCGGTCATTGATCAGTGCCACCATGCCTGCCACCACCGGTGTGGATGCCTGTTGGGCACAGCCCCTCAGCCCAAGAGCCCTGCCATCCTGGAGGGCAGCAGGGGATGAGCTCCTTACCGAAGTCCCCGACACCCAGGGCAGAGGGATGCGGTTTGTCACCACCCAGTAGTTATCGGAGAGCGCAGCCAGGTCAGGGTACGCGCGGCCGCTGCTGTTGTAGTAGGAGCTGGGTGGCAGCTTTGAGGCTGAACGCAGGAAACTCCCGACGGCAGCAGCCTGGGCACGGCACAGCCCATGGTCATCCCCAAAGCCCACTGCTCCCCCTAACCCTAACCCTGCAGCCCTGTCTGCAGCCCCCAGCCTGTGGCAGTGCAGGTGGCTCTCACCTGGTACTCAGGCATGGGGAAGACGTTGCTGAAGCCACCCCCACTGATGTAATCTGTCACCTCCTCTGTCACCAGGAAGGGGTTTTTGAAGGACGTGCCACCCACAGTGGTGACATAGGGGCTGGGGAAACAGCGGGACACTGAAGGTAGGCACACACCTGCCTGGGCCTCAGCAGCCACCAACAGCCCCCTCTGCTACCACAACCCTGCCCCAGAAACTAAAAAACCCCCAGGAGCTGCAGAGACTGCAGCTCTGGGGCCTGTAAGCGTGCTGGTGAGGACCCTCAGGTGACCCTCCAGGGGCTCAGACCCCACCCAACAGGGCCAGGGCTGGCAGTGCCCCAGCAGGTCTCCATGGAGCCCTCGCACCCAGCTCCCTCCCTCACCCACCTGGAGGCCGGGAAGCTGGGCCGGAATGTGTGGTTCCCACTGTGCACCCGCCGACACCCGGCACCGTCGTCACCTGCCGACACACAGACAGATGACAGGGGACCACGGCACCCCAGCCACCCCTTCCACAGCCCCGCTCAGTGCTTGGGGCTCAGGCTCCACCAAGCCAGGCCCTGGTCACACCTGAGGCAAACAGGATGGTGAGGCCGCGGGCCGCCGCCTTCATGAACTCGGTGTTGACGCGCTCCATGTAGGCGTAGGACAGGCTGTCCTCGTCGTCCCCGTAGCTCACCGAGTGCACCCAGGGCAGCGCCGACATGTTGCTGAGCAGCAGCAGCCAGGCCAGGAAGGGCTCCTGGCTCTCGTGGCGCCCTGCAAGGACATCAGAGAAGGGACATGAGGGATAGCTCCTCCAACGCCAGGGACAGGGAAGAGTGCCAGGAGTCCTGCCTCATCAGCACCAGCACCTTCCTGTGCAGTACAGTCCCAGGTGCTCCTTCCTGTAGGCCATGGAGTCACAGCACATCCAGCCTGGAGCTCCATGAGCTCATCCTGGGGCTCCTCACATTGCATGGCATCATGCCATGGGGCTGGCAAGAGGGTCACCCTTACATCAGGACAGGGGGCTACACCCACACCAGGCTGCAGCCATGCGGGCACCTGTGGACCTGGCAGGGCCTCAGCTCCTCCTCTGACAACAGGTCCCACCAGTGTGCCACCT
Organism: Cettia cetti; assembly: GCA_013401135.1. Taxonomy (NCBI): domain Eukaryota; kingdom Metazoa; phylum Chordata; class Aves; order Passeriformes; family Sylviidae; genus Cettia; species Cettia cetti. The sequence goes on from VZUI01040742.1 coordinate 21,899, forward strand.
CCACACATTCCACCTGTACCTGCGCAGGTCCCTCCCTGCCCTCCAGCCCTCTCCAGTGGGAGGGGAGCAGAGGCCCAGCCACCCCCGCTCACTCTCAGTCACCCATGTCACTGTCCCTGCACCTTTCCCACACCAGTAACTGTGTGGGGGTGAAGGGCAGCGCTGGGCTGCTGTCACTGTCACCATCAGGGACAGGGCTGTAGTCCTGAGTTTCAAGCTACATGTGTTCATGTTAAAAAAGGGTTCTTTCCCAGGCTTTCTTCTGGTAAACAGAAGAACAATGTTTTGTAAATATAGAAATGTTTACATTCTTTCT
>VZUI01040743.1:0-16193 GCA_013401135.1 Cettia cetti
AATTGGGTGGGTTCTTTTTTTTTTTTTTTTTTTTTTTGCAGATGACTCAGAAACTGTTAGTTAGTTACTATCATCTGGGTGGCTTCTTCTATGGGCAAGTTACTTGTGGCATATCGACCTCAAAATTATTTAGGTTGGAATCCTGAAGTCTAGAGAAACAGAGAGAACAACTCATGTTACCACCACAATTCAATAGTCTTCCCCTGACTATTTGAGACTGCTAGGTTCCAACATCTGCAAGTCACTGAGGCAAAAAAGTATGAATTATCTTTAACAAAAAGAAATCAAATTGCTGTTTTTTCCTTTAATTTTTTACTAAAAATGAGTGAGAAAAAAAAATTAGAAGTTGCATTTTTTTCTGTGACTTTTATAAATCATGCATCTGAGCCCAAATCTAGCTTTTTTTTTTCTTTTCACAAATGCTGTGTTCATTTATTAGATGGGGTTTTGTGTGTTGCTTTTTTCTTTTTTATAGCCTTTTATGGTCCTTAAATTCAACATTATTTTCAGGGGGGAATACAACTGAAATTAAAAGGATGAACCCTTCATATAGTAATTAAAATAATTTGATACCGTAATATTATTTAGTGTCTTGTCTCAGTTTAAAAAAAAAATATTTACAATAAATGGTCAGCATCACTACTTCATTCTGGTGATATGTATGTCAATTATTTTGCATTATGTAGTCTTCAGATTAGTTGAAATTAGGCACAATTTTTTTTTTTTTTTTTTTTTTACCACAACTAAAATAACTGGCATTCTAGTGGTTAACAACTTTATTCAAGTACTAAAAATTCTGAGTTATTGGTAATGATCTATGTGGCACTCTTGAATGTAATCTTGTTATTCTTCAAGGAGAACTTGCCTCATGAAATTAAATTGCTGCACTTCAATATTTGTTGATCAGATGCTCACTTCTTTAAAGTAATATTTGAAAAATTAGTCCTATTGACAAGGCCCATGTCTGCTACAATCACTAGACTCATGTCACATTCAGAGGCTAGAAGTTTTTGCTAAAAGAAATTACTGCTTTCAAATTAGATCACTGTTGAAAGCACCCTCACTGGCAACACACAATACCAGCAGGCTGTAGGGATGGTGTTTTTTTCTTGTAGCTCCAAAGTACACTGATTTTGCTCCTCAGCATGGAACTCTAAAGTAAAGTAATTAAACTTAAGATTTATGCGTAAGAAAAAAAATAAGTCATTGTGAGAGGCTGATTGGAAGAATGGGTTTGGTGGAATGATTTCTGTAAGTGTAAAGATAGCAGAGAATCTAGTTCAAATTCAGGTATGGAGAATTAATAATAGGCAATAATTGAAGTAAATTGAAGCATAAGCTCATATAGGTGTATGCATAAATTCTAAGTATCTGGCTCAGTACTGAAAGCTTTAACTGTAGAAAATAACTTTAAAGTCATAAGAGAAGCCACTTCAAAATATAGCTAGAGTTTATTAAATAGTTTGTACGCACTTTTAGTAGTAGTAGAGAGCAACCTCAAGTTAAGGCTACATAAAGTAAACAAATGTCAAAATTAGTTTCCTAAGTACAGTCAACTGCTTCAGTTGGATCTCATCATGTGTCATAAAAGATTGAATATATACACATGTGCTTGACAGACACGAGAGAGGCCTATAGGGTACCCACGTCATTGCAGAGCATGACAGAAGGCTTGGATGGAAATCAGGAGTACTTCATACATCCCTGGATGCATATGTGACAAAGTCAAACACTGTCTGGCTGTGGGTCACCAGAAACTGGCCTATAGTAGTGTGGATCTGCAACACACACTGCTGAGACTTAGCTAATGTTTTTGATTTGAAGTAACAAACAAGTTTTTGAGTATAATTCAGCTGCAGAAGACCTATGCATAGGATGACTATGAATTGGTAGTGATTTGTGCATAGAACTAAAAGCAGATATGCAGTTCTGAGTGTCTGAGGTCTTGCAGGGGTTTTTTTATTCCACTACACCTTCTACAGTTCGAATGTAGTTGTGACAATAAAATGAGTGCCATGCCATAGAAACTGAGGTGCCATGATATGGTGCATGGTGCCCAGAGCCATTAAAATGAGATTGTCTGCTAAGTTTTCTATTGAAAACAGAACCAAGCAAATCCAAACAGACAAACAAACAAACAATAAACCCCCTCAGAACTAAAATGTACGTAATGCACTGCAGGTGAGCATTCATAGGTCACACATCTTTCTGAGCATCTTTCAACAGAAAGGCATATTGTTGGCAAATTCTGGCCTTTCACCACTGTAATAATTTTACTGCAAAAAATACATTAACTGTAGAGCTGATTTACAATAAGGTTTTTTTTCATGTCTACTAAAGCATCAGTGAAACTGCCTGTTTTGTCTTCTTAGATCGTTTAGATCATTCTCTAAGTCCTCTTAAATAAATATTTAGTATAGGACAAGACAGAAATAGTCACATAGGTATGTGCATAAGTAAGCTTCTTTTTCTTTGGATCTAAATGTAGCAAAACCCTCTGTTCAGGTTTACTGTTCCTAATTTCTGGACAAAAAATATCTTGACATTGTTCTGGCTCTTTTTTTCACTGATGCTCTAAAAAAACCCCAACTTAGTAAAGGCACTTCTTCCCCCCAACTTCCCACAAGAGCCATGGAGTGGTATTTCTTTTTACATTCTCTAAAAATCTACCTAAAATAGTAAACAATTGTTCTTTAGTCAAACACTGTTATTAATATGCATAGGATCCTTCAGGCATTTGCAATTTCATCCACAGAGACTCTGTTTTCTCTTCAAAGCATGTAAATCTTTGCATTTCTTTCCAGGGAAAAAAAAAAAAAAAAAAAAAAAAAAAAAAAAAAAAAAAAAAAAAAAAAAAGAGAGAGAGAGAAAAAAGGCTTGACTTGTTCAAAACCTAAAAATTACTTGTAATAAACCTCAGAAATAGAAAATTTTAAAAAAATCCTTTATGAAAAAAGTAAAAGAAAATAAAACCTTCTTAAAGGAAAAGCTCTTCTCAGGGTCTACCTCCCTCTACCTCTATCTGCTATTCATGGATCCACACCGTGCATTCTGTTAAGAAAAAAGTGATCTTCAGGAGTAACTTGACCCTGACACAGTGATCACTAACCAAAATTTTATAGTTAAAAGTACGTAGCTAACCAACAAATCTGTTACAAGTAAGTAATAGTTAAAATCATCATTTTATTTAAGTTTACTCAGTGTTCTAATTATTAAGAATATAAAATATTCAAGTCTCAAACAAAAAACATTCTAAAGAGACCTAACAACATGGAAAATGGTTAACTATCAGACATAAAAGTTTGACTTTTTCTTGCATTTACAAGGAAATTTTCATGCACCAGACTGGATTGTTCATTTTTATACTTCTTTTCCCCTAAAAACAGACTCAATCTACTTTGTCATGCACTACTGGGTTCTCCAGTGTAATCGTGTTGATTAAATGAGTTTTGCAAGGCTAAGACCCATAATTTCTGGATGAAAAAAATAGTTATTTGTAGGAAATACTGATTTAGGTTTCTGAGAGAAAATGACCACAGAACAGAGGAAACGATAAAACACAGCAAATGACCTTTTAAATGAAGTATGACTGAAATAAATGTTTCTGTAATTTGAAAAAAACATTGACATCTCACAAATGTGCAAGTAAGATAAGATAGTGTTATGAGGTAATCGGATGAGGTAATCACAAAGGATAAAGAAAGAGTCAAGAGGCAAATCCCCTTCTTGTGCTGTCCTGAAAATTTGCCAAGCTAGGTCTTTGAACTCTGTAAGAGGAACTTACTATTCTGAGTTTGCTCCACCTCCATTACACGATTAAGTGCAAATCAGTTAAGATTGTGTTCATGATTCTGTTCCAGGGTAGCAAGGATTGGGAAAGGATTTGTTGCTATGCAACATAATTATAAATGTCCATTTAATAGTGAGGATATTTCAAATGTTTTATATGGGCTCAAGAAGATCCATCACAAAAGATCTGAGATAATTTTCCATAACTCATTTTAGGTTAAGTGATGGTTTGGACCAAATTCAACATCTTTAAGAAACACTGTGCTTTGACTACTATGAACACAATAATCTTTCTGTAGAAGCTTGATGGGCCCACAATAGTACTTTTTGTTCAATACTCCTGTGTTCAGTTTGTTATTCCCACAGAAATCTTGGGTAGATGAGGGGGGTTTGTGTCCGGGTCACACATTTTACAATCTTACAATAAAAATTACAGGCAGCTCCAAGAAATTCAAAGAGTTCTGTGTTCTGTCTTATTAAATGTTTATCACAGTACAGGCTTCTTTGCATGAAATTAACTTAAAAAATATTTCTTGATTACCCTTATTCTCAGTGTGGGAACACAGATTATATCTGACTTGAAATGAAAGAAATCATTTGTTTGCCCTTACTGTTGAAAAGTTATCTCTCAGATTTGCATTGCTAGCATGCTCATTAGGCTTCTATTGTATACAAGAAAACACTTTCATTTTTTTTTCTCTGTGAATCTGGGGTTTTCAGGGCATGCATTAGATTACATGCTGAAACATAAAAAAAAAAATATTTGACCAAAAGCTGTATAAGCACACAACGAATACCTTTTCATTTCTCAGTTAGTGATAATTTCATATTAAAGCTGTAACAAAAATACTGGAAAATCACAGGCAGAAAAGGGAGTTATAAACTAGAATAATACCTATGGCTTTCCTGATAACTTCTAGATGGGAAAATTTCATAAGTGAAAACCCAAACAAGCGAACTCTAGCGGTCAAGCTATCACTGTCCCTTGAAGAGAAGAGTCAGTGACATGAGTTGTTGGGCACAAGTCTGCTGTTGCCTCCCGGGAGCCCAGCAGAATTGGAGGCTCCCCATGAGAGCTCACTGCCCCAGCAGGTCAGCCAGAGGGCACTAGGACAGCCTTGATACAGGGCTGAGCTGCGTCTGGCCCAGGACGTTCACCCACAGGTGTCCTGTCCTGATCCTACCCAACAGGATCATGGCTGGGTAGGTTCAGGCTGTGGGAAGCTGGAGGGCAGCTCTGCTGCAGCACCACTGAGGCAGGGGATGACGAATTTGGAGGACTGAAACAGAGTCCTGGGACATAGTCACAGAGTCCAGAGGAAGTCTGAACAAGGAGCACTACAGAATTGAGGGCTGTTTGAGGTTGGAGGCAACCGCTCAGGCACAGTCACCTCTAGCAGCTTGCGCTGAACCATGTCCAGACAGCTTTGGAACATCTCCAGGATCTTTAACCTGTCCCAATGCTCAGTCATAACAGTAAAAAAACCAAACCAAAACAAAAAAAACAAAAACCAAAAAACAACAACAACAACAACAAAAAAAAACAAACCCAAAACAAGCAAACAAAAAAAAAAACCCTAAAAAAGCCAAAAAACAACAACAAAAAAAAAGTTTTTGATGTTCACAGGATACCTCCTGTGTTTCAAGGTGTGCCAGCTGCCTCTAGTCCTGTCCCTATGAACCTCTGAAAAGGGTCTGGTGCTGTGGACTTTGCAGTTGATTTTTCTTTCCTTTCATTCTAAATTCAGAAATGAAAGTTTCATTCTACTTAGAACTAATAGTCTACCATTATTGAATTTTGGAACTAGTATTTTACCATTATTGAATTTTAACATTTCTTAGCCCAAAGTGAAGTATTGCAATGAACAGGGTCTTGACTGTAGGCTTTAGTATGTTATATCCTAGGTGTAAAATGTGGACCTAGATTATTTTTTGTCTCATCTTCAAGATTTGGAAATGAATCAAAATATTTAATTATTCAAACAGTATCACTCTTAGACTCCCTCCAACTCCATTGCCACCTTTGCTTTTCCTTTCCTTTCATATCTTAGATACTGCCAAAATGTGTTACTTCTGCCTGCTGGATATAATTTTTCCTTTTATTTGTGATTTTCACACATAGAATTCTTGATAAGTCTAGTCATTTCTGTATCATCTCCTCATCTGAACTCCTTATTTCTCACCACTTTCATCCTACTGATGTCAGTCTTATGAAAAAGATACTGTCATATTTAAAGCTACCATAATTAGAATGTTCAGATCCATGAGGGAGATGAAAAACATTTTTTCAAAGTAACACGAAGGAGTTCACATCTCACCAGGGAAAATGGTGAATGTTTCTCGTTTTATTTGTAACAAGAAAACAGCCATTAAAAAAAAAAGTTTAAGAAAATAATATATTTCATAGCAATGAGTATTAAACATGAAACTATAAAGTTATTTTTATGTTGCCAAGAAACTTAATTATGTTTTCTTATCTCAGCAAGTAGACTTCTGTATTGGATTTTCTTAACAAGGTGTGCAAGAGGGAAAAAGAGTATAATCTGTGTAGAGAGGCCAGGGATTTCCCATGTTAGATGCAGTTGGTTCCACATGGATCCACAAGACTCACCACAGAACACAGCTGAGCCCCTCAGCCAAGATAGTGGTGCATTCTATGATATATATATCAGAAGAGGAAAAAATTCTATACAGCAGCTGTGAGAAAGAGGCATGATAAAAAAAATAAATAAAATTAATCCTACAGTCCTCTTGATCAGAGAAGCATGGAGAGGAAGGTACTGCAGCAGATTTTCCCTTGCAGCTCATGAAGAAGGATACACTGAAGAAGGTTTCCCCATGCAATTCATGGGGATGATCATGTTGGAGCAGATATCGACCCTGCAGCTCATTAAGGACCTCACACTGTAGGAGATGGGAATGTCCCCAAGGAAGTGTCAGCCCAAGGAGACCCCTTGTCATAACAAGCCCCTGCAAGGGCCATGGTCATGGAGAGGAGTTAGTGAGTGGTTTTCTGGCAGCACCTGTGATCCCACAGAAGACCCACCTGGAGGAATCTGTTCCTGAAGGACTGTAACTCATTGCAAGAACCCTCTGCAATGAGTCTTTGAAAAACTACAGCCTGTGGAAAGGATGCCTCTCAGCAAAGGACTATCTCCTAAGGGAGGAGTCCCACATTGGAGTAGAGGAGAGCATGAAGGGGAAGGAGTAGCAGAGCAAATTGTTTTTACTGCAACCCCCATTCCTCACCCCTCGTGCACCACTCTGGGTGTGGAGGGGGGAGATAGAGGAGTTGTGAATGAAGGAGTAAAACTGAGCCTGAAAGAAAGAGGATAAGGACAGGGGAAAGTGGTTTTATTGCCACCTTTTTTTTTCTCACCATCTTAATATAGTTTTAATTAACAGAATGAAATTGTTCTTTCCCAAGTTGAGTCTTATTTGCTACAAGGCTTTGAGCAACCTGATCTAGTTGGAATGTGTCCCTGTTCATGGTAGGGGGGTTGGATCTTTAAGCTTCCTTTCCAATCCTGGCAATTTTATGAATCTGTGATACATATATTATGCTGTTTTAACTCTTAGTCTTACAATAAAGAAATATTTAAAGCTAAATTAACGGTGGTTATTTAACATGTTTATATCCAAATGTAAAATGTCTAATGCAGATATAAATGAAGACTCAGAAAAATTATGTCTTTGTGTTCTCTTGTTATGACTTTGCCTGACCTTCAGTTAAGTATTTAATTCCATCTATATTCCTAGGCAATGAACAACACAGTAACTGGAGGAATGAACTTATGAGATCACAGAGGCTATAGGATTTCTTTCTAATTGATTTTAGATAGGAGATATTTGTGTGGGTATGGTGAATATGAAAGTTTTAGCTGTCATAAGAATTAGCAGGAACATCTGAAGATTTCTTTAAAAATATATTATCCATAATGGGTTAAGATTTACAAGAAGAAGTTTCAGCAATAGAATAGATAGAAATCAGCATATTTGGGATACATCTTGAATATTAAAGGGCATTCTGTTTAGGGGAAAGAAATCAACCTAAATATGTCACATTTCTTTTAGGTTTTTTTCTTCTCTTGTTTCTTATTAACAAAGACATTTTAATGGAAGCAGAAGTTTATTTTACAAGAATTCATCTGCTGCTTCTTTTTATTCCTCTGGCTGAAGTCATAATCCTCTGACATCATGAAGAGTGTCAGAAAGCCTCATTTTGATGTCACAGAAGTGACTGCAAGTAGACACAAAGAAAAGAATAGGTTCTTCTCTGTAGGTAAAGCTTGCTTCCTTCTACCCATATTAAAACTTAAGAAAAAAAAAAAAAAAAGAAGAAGAAAGTAAATCCACAGCATCTCTTTGATGTAGTAGTGGGAACATTCCTTTATTTGAAAAACTGCTCTGGGTTGTCTCACTGGTTTTTAACCAACTTTCTGCTTTCCCCCATTGTGTCTCAAATCACAGAGAAGTTAGAAAAGACTTTATATATTAAATATTTGAAGTTTCTGCGCTGTTACTTAGGTTAGATCTTGCTTCAAATATTTTTTGCAAACACTATCTCTCCTGTTTTCTGACTAAAAAGGAAGATAACCTGAGATATATTAGAAATAAGAACAATTATATTTCCTTTTGAGCATCTTATAATGTGTTTTTCATTAATGTGCATTTTCCCTCTATAATATCCAGGTCAAACAGAAAGACCTGATATGGGAACAACCAATGAATTAGATTAACAAAATTGTAAATTAAGTACTAAAATACTCTTCCCTTTAATGGAAATAAAGTAATCTTTGCGTCAGCAGCAGTACAGTGCAGGATATCAGAGTCATCAATTCTGTGTAGCAGATTCTGAAGCAGTGTAATTAGCTATTTTTTGTCATAGCCTTCTGTAGCCTTATTAAACCTTACTTCAAAGACAAGTATGACTATGCTATCAATTGTAGGAAGCTTCATATAATTGTTGCTGCACAATTCTTTTATCACTGATTAATCTTTACAGAGTCCTGTAACATTTTTTTGTTGCGGTACTTTTCAAGGTCCCTGCTCTCCATTGCTGTCAGTGGCTGCCAGTAGGAGATGCTCTGAGCAAACTAAAACTTAGTAACAATTTCTATATAAATAGGGGAGCTCCTATTAATTTGATACCCATATAACTGAATTGATATTATTTGGCAAGCCTTTAGTAACACCAGTGTTGTGGATTAACCTAGGCAATCAGCTAAGCATCTCACATTCCATCCTCTTTAAAGTGGGATGGGAAAAGGGATCAGAAGGGTGAAAGTGAGAAAAACATGGACTGAGGTAAAGCAAAAACTACACATACAAATAAAGCATAACAAGGAATGTATTTTCCATTACCCATGACCAGTTGGTGTTCAGCCAGCTCCAGTAAGGCAGGGCTGCATAACCTGTAATGATAGCTTGATAAGGCAAAACACCGTCACTCTGAACATCCCCCTACCCTCCTTCGCCACAATTTATACACTGACCATGATGTCATATGGTATGGAATATCCCTGTGGCCATTTTGAGTCATCTGTCCTGTCTGTGTCCCCTCCCAGCCTCTTGTGCACTCTCAGCCTCCTCACTGGTGTAGTGAGGTGAGAGGTAGAAAAGGATTTGGTTCTGTGTAAGCACTGTTCAGCAAAAGCTAAATCTTCCAATATTATGGGAAAATCCAGAATTCATAAAACCTCCTAAAATCAGAACATTGTATTTTGATGAATATTTAAACACTTGTCTCAGATCTGAATTGGGCCATCCTTATCCTAATGGAGAAGATTCTCTTTTTCTCAGTCAGATCAAGAAACCTGAGCAAAGTACTCTTTGACTATGAGCAACATACCTGCATTGTTTAGTGACATGAAGGAAGGGTAAACTCTTAATGACATAGCCATCAAACACCTTATTAAAGGCACTTGTGAGCTACTACATCATAGCTTTATTGGTGTACCTTATCTGAAAATAACAATAAATATTATTATGTACTCTCTTAAAAAAAACAAACAAACAACAAACTAGCAGATAATTCCCACTTTTGACTGCATTAAAAGGGATTTATTGATATTTCTGTAATTCTCTTGATGTTCTAATTGTTTCAGAGATGAAATGGTTTCATGAGTTATAGGACAAAAGAACTACATTTTCTTCTGGGTTAAAGGTCCTTTAGCTTTATCTTTAATAGCTGGAAGATTCCTTAAGTATTTTCTGCAAAGCGAGATATGTTTATCCTTCTACCTATACTTCAACCCTCTTGTTCTGTGAAATTTTCCATCATCACTTAAAAAGAGAAAGAAATGGTTTCCTTGTATGTGTTATTTTCAAAAATAGCTTTTCAATCAACTATTAAATTAATTTTCTTTATGACTCATTCACATGTTAAATGATAAAAATCTTTGAACTAAATCCTTTGTCTAGTGATAAGGTTAGGAAAAAAACCCAAAAAACAAAAAACTCCAAACCTTGAATAACAATTCTATTAGCAGTCAAAGATTCATAAAGAAAATTTCCCAGAAAAAAAATACAGCATATTAAAATGCAATTTCTAGGAATTTCTAGTAATTTCTCTATTTTTAAAATTTACTTAATGCCTTCTCAGTTAACATTTTGATGTTTGACAACTTTAACGATGAAAGAAAAAGTGAATGAAAATAGTGAGAAACAGACAAAATTTCCAGACAAGAGTTCACTGCTATATCAAAATTGATATTAATAAGTAATGAAGGTTGATGGTAGATTTTTAATAAGTAAATGAATATAAAAACCTATTTTTTCATTGGTCATAAATAATTTTATTAATAAATGTGTGAATTTCTGAAACAGTGAGAGATATTAATGATTAAATTCAGGGACTGTTTAGGCAATTACTGGAGTGAGTGCTGGTTGTGAACATTTTTAGATCTGTGAGCAAATTCTATTTACTTTAAAACTAAATTGATTGATTATTTCTGGTAAAATCAATTTTTAAATGATAGCTGCAATCATTTGTTAATCTTTTATTTTCTGCTTGTCTTTGATGAATAATGGATAGATTTTCCTCTCTTTGTCGTTGTGTTTCACACTTCTCTTGTGGAATGTCCTAGATCTAAGGATTTAGGACTCTTAAACTAATGAAATTGTTTCACTTATGCGTGCTTCCATAGAAAAAAATCTGCTTCTTCATTAATCTTAGCTTAGACCTAATAAGAAAATTCTAAAACTATATGCTCTTCTCAATGCATTAAGTTTATAATTTTAATCTGAATTACATAACATAAAGAGTAAAGGTATTAATTAGATTTTTTTATATGACTGCTGGATTTTCTTCCTGGTAATTCAACATGCTTTACAATCTTTCAGGTTAATTGCATGATTCATATCTGAAATATCATAAAATAAACAGCCGAAGGATTTTTCCCACACTGCTTCTTCTGTATATGTAAGAAAAATCCAGCTGCAAATAGGGTAAAAGTAAATACAAGGCAAAACATCATGCTTAACTGTTAAATTCCATCTATATTTTTCACTACACTAAATTCAGCTGAAAATATATTAGTATTTGAAACTGTAATGTGGCAGAAATCCATTGGGCTGTGTTTTAGGTACCTGTTTTGAGAGGCCTGTAAGTTCTTGGCAGTTGTTCAAGCAGGTTTACTCTGAACCAGATGATGAACATCTGTGGGCCTGACAGCAACAGCATTTCTGCTGCTGATTCAAATGTGGACGATGTTCTTTCTTTAAATAGAATTGCAAAAAGGGATACTTCACATATGAGACAAAGTGGCAGGAAATTTAAAATAATTTTAGAGGAACTAGAGTTTATTATTTGTTTTTTAAACTTTAGCCTTGAAGGGTTCAAATTACTAGATAATATCCTGGCTTCCTTATCCCTGAGAAACAAGGACATTCAAGCAAGACTAATTTTAGTATATATATATATTCAAATATATGCTTGTATATATAGAATGAGTCAATATGCATAAGAATGATAATTTTTTTACTCTGAAACATTTTAACAGAAGGTTATTAAGTGGATTGTATATGAGATACATATACAATTTCCTAGGAACTCTGAATAAATTTGTCAGGATTTCAATCAAAACCACCCAGAAAGATGCATATGCACATATGCACATGGCAAGTTAACACAAAAAACATTGATCTATATATAAAATTATCTAGATCGAAGCTCACCTAATATAAATAAAATATTAATTTCAAAAATAGAGATAATTTGTATAAAATAAAATTCTGCGTCTTTCTCCTTAGAGATACACAGAAACCATCTAGACATGATTTCACTAGAAAGATTTATTGGAGGAATAATCACAACATATTTTGACATTTCCATGACATGATAAGTGGTTACTTAAATGGAACGGGTCTCTAATTATATTATTTTACTTACACATTATCTTTCTGTCTTGGCTAATTAGAAATGTTACTCTACAGAATACTTCCTAAGTACATTTTTGAGTTATTGATACAGTAAAGGATCTTTATTTTTTTTTTTTATATCTATTATGCTGAGCACTTCCAAAAATCACAACTGAAAAAAGACCAAATACACAGACTGCAATAATTTAGTAGAAGGAAATTGTTTTTCTGCATTGTGCGATGACAGGGGAAATGGAAGGACAGAATTAGTGAATAACTGTGACATAATAAGTAATGTGTCTTGGCAAAGTGATCTCTCATCCGTGTATAACTTCTAGTTTTATTCTTTTTCCTTATGCTGGTGTATGATTTCTCTAGGTTTTCAAATATATTTGTAGGCTACCATCACAGTTCATAGTTATGTCTGATGAGTATTTAAGAGCTGTTAGAGAGAATTTTTAGCACTGTGCACCCTTGAGATTCATGATGCTTCTATTATGATAATTCATTTTCAGCTGCTTATAAATTAACTTTCTTAGCTCTATACCTTTGCATAAAGTTTTGTGAAAAAAATTATAGTCAGAACCTCTCAGATCTTCTTTAGACAGTGTGGACTGTAAATGCTTTACCTGCCCAGGTAACCAGGTAGATTCTCTTCTGCAAAGCTTTTATGATGAGAGTAATAGCTCTTCTCTCTCTCTCATAAGATCCATAGACTATAAGGCCTAGACCAGATATTTAAAAGTTAGGAATGGTAAGAAAAAAAAAGAGAAATAGGGATTCCAGAAGAAAGATGGTCTAAAAAAACAAAGGAAAACCCAACCCAAATCAAACTAAACACACAATTGGTTGGAATAAGATATAAGGTTGAGGAGAGGGGTGGGCAAAAGAGCAAAAGAAAATTGATTCAGTTAGTCAAAGAAATTATGTTGGACACCAGTGAAAGAAAAGTTTGCTGAAGTCACAACAGAGTAGTCTTCAAATCCAAATCCTCAACTTTACCAGGCTTGTATTTTCCAGTTTCTCAGATATGAGAAGCACCACCAAATCGAGGAGTACCAAGGAGAATTATTACTGAAAAGGCTAAAATAGCTACAGATTATCTGCACATTGCTAAAGCTACCACAAAGTCACCATTAGTCAGAGTGGCAGCACCTAAATGAAAAGTGTAAGGAAGAGTACTAAATGTATTTGCATTTTATTTGTGTAATTCTGTGGAAATCTATGAATTAATTTAGACCATTGGTTCCATCAGTTATTTTCATGGTGTACTTCAAATTCAGGCTTGAGGCAATTTCTTTGATCTTTTGTTAACCAAAGGTTAGAAACAGAATCAGTACAACTGTGACCCCACTTTCTTTAGTGTTTGTAATATGGACTAGAAGAGGGAACTGACTGATCTATGAAATCCATGACTTCACTGAAGTAATGGAGAATTAAGCCTGATGCCTAGTGGGAAAAAAAAAAAAAAAAAAAAAAAGGCAGAAATTTATATTTTCAGTAAAATTTTTCATTCTTGTAGATTTTGAGGTGTGATTGGCTTAAAACATTTGGTACTAGAAGAGGAAAAGGTTATTTGAAATGAATGAAACACACCAGAAACACGTAGAAACTCATCAGACATGTATAAATATGCATACACGTACACTCATATGCACATTATAAAAGAAATTTTGAGATTGCTCCTATACTGAGAGTACTCCTTTCCCCACTTCTTAGAGTCAACTATGGAAAGTCTGAAAGATGCTAGGTCTGATACCAGCTGAATTTTAATAACTATATTGATATTCTCCTAATGAAAACAATGCTATTTATATGTATGAAACTTCATTAGAAACTGAATAGGGAAAATTTAAAGACAACTACAGAAGCATCAGAAATTTAGTCACATATGTATGCATAGGAAACTCTTGCAATTACTTAACTGGTTGTGTTATTGCAATTATTAAGTATATTTACGGCACTTAACATTCATATGAATCTGTCATTATTTACTACTGCTTGCCTCATTACACTGTAAAATTACACTGAGCTTGGAATTAAAATATAATTGAATGTGTACACTCACAGATCTTGAAGAGTTCTGAGAAGTTTTGTCTGACACCAAACTTTTTCAAAGAGAATTTTCATAACTAGCTAAAAGCTAAATAACAAATAGGATGAAGGAAGAATAACTTTCAGGAAGAATTTATTCACTGGAAGGGTGGTTAAGCATTGAACAGGCTGCCCAGGGAAGTGTAGGAGTCACCATCTCTGCAATTGTTCAGGAAGCAACTGGACATGGTAGTTAGTGAAATGCTTTTAGTTGACATGGTGGGGTTCAGTAAAAGGTGGGACTCAATGATCCTGGAGGTCTTTTCCAATCCTAATGATTTTATGACTTTATGATTTTATTTTATATAAGTTTTCTCTCTATACTTGCAAAGATTATTATCCAAAAAACCCTGTGGGTATGTGAAAGATACTATGGAAGAAAAAAAACCCTTACTGTATGTATCCACACATAATTATTCCTCTAATCATTTTGCTTTATATGTCAGATAAAAATACAGTACTGATGCAGTGCTAATCTTTGGTAATGGTCAAGCACTTTGTCTCAAAGGATTTTTTGATTTTCATAAAATGAAAATGGTGACATTGAGAAATGTCTACTACTTCTTTGGCATTGTGCTGGTGTTTTCCTCACATTCTTAGCTAACAACATTTTCCATATATCATAAGAAAAGGCAAATAAATTCTGAAATTATAAATTATTCCTTCATTCTACATCACAAGGTTTGTACGATGCCAATATTTTTCTGTTCAAATTAACTGTTCTAAAAAAAATACTGTAGCTAAAAACCAAACTAGCAGACAGGATATTACATAAAATCTTTCCTACAAGAGACAAAAACCTTTGCCAATGGTGCTGTAATAAATGAATAGTAGAAAACCAACTAGCTAAGAATAAGAAAAAAAAAATAAGTGTATCAATTTTAATATAAGCAACTAAAAGCTAATTGAATAGAATATTTATTTTTTAATAGCTTCAACTAAACTCTATATTAGTGTGTGTAGTCCTAGAAAAAGAAGCAGCAGAGGAGACATAAGAGTAATTTATTTAAATATGTGGGAATTTGAATTATTTTCCCAAAATAGGAAATGCAATACCTGCTATATAACTTCTGCAGAATAATCTCTCAGCAGAAAATGGTTCAAAAGCCTAAAAAACCCTTCTGGAAGTCTTCATACACTTTCTGTCCCCAAGTGTAATGATAAGAAACCCTCAAATCAAACAACCCAAATGAACAAAAAAACCTTCAAAAACAGAATCAACCAGAAGGAAAATTACTCATATCTCATCTCTTGGCAGAGTAACATTATTAAAGCTTTCAATTCTTGTCTCACTGCTTATAAGGCTTTGCCTTTGAATAATAGTTTAGTAAAAAATATAGGTATTTCATGTTCAATCTCTAAATTCAGATTTTCTTCATTTACCCTAACTGATGAAATCAGATTTTGAAAGTTCTTCTGAAAATGTCACCAACAAGCAACAAGATAGACCTCTAAACAGAATATGCAACAGACAAGAACAATTCAAAACTTAAATTATGGAAAATTTGTCAGTCTTACAGTTTTACACAGTACTAGATAAATAGATGTTTGTTAACTTCATACAGAATTTGTCAAAACTCTTCAGGAAGAAGAAAATCATAGCTAATTTTCTCTAAAAAAATTATACAGAATGAGAGGATACATATTGATAATTTTTTATATATCTAAAATAAAATCTGTTCCTATACTTCTGTAACTTGATTACCACATAAGACATTAAAGCCTGAGCAGTGTATGCACTAATTACTGAACTGTGAGAAAACTAGACAGATTTTGCCACTCTTAAATGGCATATTTTTGATAACTTTTTAATGCAAAAATATGTCTTTCTAAGTATTTCTGATCATTTGGGGGGTTCTGGGGTGTTGTCTTTTTCTTTCTTTCTTTCTTTCTTTCTTTCTTTCTTTCTTTCTTTCTTTCTTTCTTTCTTTCTTTCTTTCTTTCTTTCT